>CM035425.1:14616966-14619466 GCA_020310875.1 Ceratopteris richardii | reverse complement strand
CAGTTGTAGGCTGGAAGACCTATTTTGGGTTCATTGTGCTTTTGTTGTGCATATAGAGGATTTGTTCCTCACAGTTGGTATCAGAGCTTTGAAGCTTGGATTAGCAGCAGCACACTACAAGGAAGTACACTTGAAGAAGAAGGTGCTTCATCAAAGAGGAGAGAAGTGCAACACAAGGGATTGCTTGACAAGGTAACCTCTTTATCATAATCTCATTTCAATGGAAGATTTGGGGCAAAAAGTGGAGTTGTTGGACAAGGACAACTACCAACCTTGGAGGTTCAGGGTTACAAATTACCTCATGGGCAAAGGGCTATGGTCCATAGTGAATGGAGAAGAAGAAAGGCCTGATGTAGACCTTGAAGATGCAACCACTACCAATGCACAAAGGAAGGAGCTCAAAGAGTGAGAAGAAAGGAATAGAAGAGCAATGTTTCTCATATCTCAGGTAATTTCTAATGCTATGGTTGGTCATATACAAAATTTTGATAATGCCAAGGATGTATGGGATGCTTTGGAAAAGGTTTATGCAACCTCTACAAGAGCTAGGAAAATGCAACTAAAAAATGAGCTCAATACCATGAAGAAAGGTAATAGCCAAAGTGTGGTTGAGGACACACTCAAAATCAAGGATCTAAGGGATTAATTAGCATCAGTGGGATGCAAGGTTGATGATGAAGATTTGGTTCAGGTCACTCTCAATGGATTGAGAGGAGAAGACAAGTGGAAGCCTCTCATTACCACTATCCTCTATCGAGATCCACTTCCATGCTTAGAAGACCTCATTCCTCACTTGGTGGCTGAGGAGGCATCATTTGGAGATTCATCCAAAAGCAAGGACACTCATGGTCAGGTCCTATACTCTTCAAGAGGCAAAGGGAGAGGTGGAAGAAGAGGAAGAGGAAGAGGCTACAACAATCAAGGCAACCATCAAAGCAAAGAAGAAGGAGAAAGCTCAAGTGACTCTATATTCCAAGCAAAGGCAAGAGGTAGAGGCAAAGGAAGAGGAGGCTACAACCCCCACAAAGGTATGATTTGCTATAATTGTGGTAAACCAAATCATATAGCTTCAGATTGTAGATATAAAGATGGTAAATACACTCAAAGAAAGCAAGGGAACTATGCAAATGCTTCAAACAAGGAAACAGGTAATGATCAATTGCTTGCTATGAGACATGGTTATTCAAAGGATGCTAAATATGATACCAAATGGTACATAGACTCAGGGTGCAGCAATCATATGTCTTGTGAGGGTGATATATTCACCAATTTGCAGGTTCCAAAGTCCAAAGGATGTGTGGAGACAGGTGACAACACCGAACATGTCATAGAGCACATTGGAGATGTAAGAATTGGATGTGACAAATCAGCCAAGGTGCTTGAGAAGGTATTGCATGTTCCATCTATTACTAAGAAACTTATTTCAGTAGGGCAAATGGTAGAGAAGGGTTTGCAGGTCACCTTCAATGACAAAGGATGCTTTATAAGGAATCCTAAAGATGGAAACAAGCTTGTTGCTCAAGGAAGAAAAGAAGGAAGAATGTTCACCTTGGATGTGTCTCCTAATGCAAGCAAGGTATGCTTTGTTATGATTGGTAATCAAAGGATTGCTGAACTTGACCTTTGGCACAAGAGAATAGGCCATGTCAACATTCCTAAGCTAAGGAATATGAGCAAGGAAGAGCTTGTAAGAGGGCTGCCCATGTTTGAGAACAAAGAGCTTCATGAATTTTGTGATGCATGTCAACTAGGGAAGCAAGCAAGACAACCATTCCAAAGGAGCACACATAGGGCTGCAAATCTCTTGGACCTCATCCATACTGATGTATGGGGACCTTCCAAAGAGTCATCCTTGGGAGGATCAAGGTATTTTGTTACATTTATTGATGATTATTCTAGAAAAGTTTGGATATACATCATTAAAGAAAAATCAGATGTGTTCTCTATGTTCAAGAGGTTCAAACAAGAGGTTGAGAAGGAGACAGGTAAATATATCAAAGCCCTAAGGTCTGATGGAGGGGGAGAATACTTCTCCAAAGAATTCAGCTCTTATTTGTATGAGAATGGTATTAAAAGGCAATTTACATGCAGGTATACCCCCCAACAAAATGGGGTGGCTGAAAGGAAAAATAGGCACATTGTTGAAATTGCAAGGTGTATGATTAATGAAGCACACATGCCATTATTTTATTGGGCTGAGGCTGTTTATACTTCAGTTTATTTGATGAATAGGGTACCTACAAGTGGTGTGCATGAGTTGACTCCAAATGAGGCCTACTATGGTAAGAAACCAAGTGTGGAACATCTCAAGGTTTTTGGATGTACTTGCTATGTGCACATTCCACAAGAGGTAAGATCTAAACTTGATGCAAAATCTGAAAAATGTGTTTTCATTGGATATTCTACTGAGCAAAAGGGGTACAAATGCTATAACCCTTACACCAAGAAGTTGTATGTATCAAGAGATGTGGTATTTAATGAATTGAAACCTTGGTATGTA
>CM035425.1:14576966-14601966 GCA_020310875.1 Ceratopteris richardii | reverse complement strand
AGACAGCATTCGCAATGGAATGGGGAGTTTATGCTTTTAGAGTGATGCCATTTGGGCTCACAAACACCCTGACTACTTTCCAAACGTTGATGTGTCACATATTTAAAGAGTTTCTACAGAAGAGTATGGAAGTATATGTAGATGACTTATGCACATACTCAGTTCAGAGACATGAACATATTCTGGAATTACAAAGGATATTTGAGAAGTGTCAACGATATCGAGTGTGCTTGAATCTTGAAAAATGTGTCTTTGTGGTGAGACAAGAAAAGGTCCTAGGACACATCGTATCCAAGAATGTAATTTCCCCTAACGAGGATAAGGTGAAGGTTATCCTAGAGCTACCAAGACCAAAAAATGCTAAGGACATGCAAGCTTTTATGGGTCATTGTGGATACTATCGCAGCTTCATTCACATGTAGGCCATAATTTCCAAGCTACTATATGGATTATTAACCCAATTTACGTGGACAGATGAATGTAAAAAGCATTTAATGAATTGAAAAGACGATTAGGTACAACACCTATTTTGAAGATACCCAATTGGAATAAGTGTTTTCATATCCATGTAGATGCCTTCAACTATGCAATAGGATTCATCCTAGCTCAACCTGCAGATGAAGGAAAATTAGACCACCCTATTGCATATGCATGCAGACAACCAAACCAAGTGGAAAGAAACTATACGACTACGGAACGGGAAGGTTTAGGAATGGTGTATGCAGTTAAGAAGTTTAGACACTACCTCCTAGCCACCAAGTTCAAGTTCTTCATTGACCATCAGGCCCTATTGTACTTAGTCAATAAGCCATGTAACACCCGAAGACTAGTAAGATGGTTTCTGTTGTTGATGGAGTTTGATTTCGAAGTAGTGGTAAAAAAAGGGAATTCCATGTAAGAGCTGATCATCTATCTAGGTTAACACATGGAAAACCACCTAACGGAGTAGCGGATGATTTGCCAGATGCCTATTTGTTCAACTTGGAATTATGTCCTAAGTGGGCAGAAAAGTTGATTCCCATGCTTACCCATGGACCACAACATCAAATCAACAAGGAGGTTAGGAAAGGATTTCTGAAATCATGCAATTTGCATATTGTGGCTAGAAGTGTGTACTATAAAGAATGACTGTTTTTTATCCCTTCCATCGCTTTTGAACTGTTGTAGTGTGTGTGGGAGCCATTATGAGTTGTGGAGCGAGTGGTGGTGTTTCCCACCATTCACTATTTTGCTCATAACTTGAAGTGCATTTGTCAGATTTGAGTGAAAATACACCAATAGATGTGCTCATTGAGAGCTTCGAAAAGAACCCACTGTTGACCATATTTAGAGTTCGCAGCTGAGAGAAAAGTTTGAATTTGTGCTTACTACTATAAATGATATCGTGGCATGCATTTTCAGAGGATTAGTGAGTTGGAGAGGTTGTTGAGTCCATTCACTTGCATTGTAGCTTTAATACTTCACTTACCATCATGTGTGCACACGTCTTCATACACTTGGTTCTAGTGGTTCCTCGGATTGATAATTAAACGTGTATTAATCCACCACTATATGCACTTGTGGGGCGATTGAGGTCTAGTCTCATCGACACAAGTCCCTAAGGCTTCATGACTTAGGTACACAATGAGGTATTCCGTACTTTCAAAAAATGGCTTGCTTCAGTTGAGACTGAAAAAGGAACTAAGCTTAAGGCTTTACGTTCAAATAATGGGGATGATTCTCTTTCCCCCACCTGGCTGCTAGATTCTGGTGCTTCTTTCCATGTGACACCACATAGAGAATGGTTCTCTAATTATGCAGCAAAGTCTCTTGGTATTGTGAGACTTGGTGATTCTTACCAGTGTGATGTTGTGGGGGTTGGAGATGTGGTTGTGCAGTTCATTGATGGTTCAAAATTTACTATGTATAATATACGCCATGTACCTCAGCTATCACGTAGTTTGATGTCAGTTGGTCAATTTGATGACCTTGGTTACAAGGTGGTCTTCTATGCTCAATCCCTTCTCATATCAAAGGGCGATATGGTTATTGAAAAAGGAAGCAAATTTGGCTCACTTTATCCTTTATTTGTATCACAGAAAGAACACTTGTTAGCTGTTACTGAACAGCCTATGGCTTGTATTTGGCATGGTCATTTGGGCCATATATCTCGTAGGGGAATGGAAAATCTTTCTCATTCTGGCTACTTATCTGTGTTATCTTTCTCCGATTTTTCATTTTGTGAGCATTTTCAATATGGAAAGCAAACTAGAAATGTGCATAGAATGCACATTAACTCTTCAACTCAGCCTTTAGATCTTGTTCATAGAGATGTCTATGGTCCTATGCCGACTAGGTCCTTAGGTGGTTCTCTTTACTTTGTCACTTTCATAGATGATGCTACTAGAAAAGTTTGGGTATATCCTATCAAATTGAAGGATGAGGTATTCCCTACTTTCAAAAAATGGCTTGCTTTAGTTGAGACTGAAAAAGGAACTAAGCTTAAGGCTTTATATTCAAATAATGGGGGTGAGTATACCTCACATGAATTCATCCTTTTTTGTTAGTCTAGAGGGATTCGTAGAGAGTTTACAGCTCCTTATACCCGAGTACAAAATGGTATAGCTGAGAGGATGAATAGAACTATTCAAGATAGAGTAGTCTCTATGTTGCATCATGAAAACCTCTCACAAGGTTTTTGGGTAGAACTAGAATTGACTGCAGTTCATGTGATTAACCTTTCACCTAGTACTGCCAAAGGTTTGAAAGTGGCACATGATTTACGAATAGGGAAGCATATGTTCATATACCAAAGAATCTTAGACAAAAGTTGGTGTGAAGCATATGTTCATATACCAAAGAATCTTAGACAAAAGGTGGATCATAAGTCAAAGAAATGCATTTTTCTTGGATATGGTTGAGAAGGAAAATTTGGATATCGCTTATGGGATCCTGAAACACGATCAGTGATCAGAAGTAGTGATGTCATTTTCAATCAGTCTAAGATGCATAAACAACCCATTAAGGAGGTTGAAGTGAGAAGAGTGGTGTTTGAGGATACTAGTCCTCCGGTTAGCATGCATAAAAATGCTGCACATAGGGATGTTCAAGAGAACGTCCATTCAGATCACTTTGCACATATTCATGTTCAACAACCATTGAGACATTCTGCACGTGTCTCACATCCACCTAATCGATATGTTATGGTGTAGCTCAGTGATGAGTAGCACCTCCGTTAATGTCAATCCGGGAAGACATGAGGATGGTATGAAGACCTCGAGCAAGTGAAGGCACAAGTGTGTGAGTGAGAAGCACACTAACATGCACACACATACACACACACGTGCACACACGGCAAGAACAAAGAGAGTAAGACAATGGAATCACTTCTATTGCAACAAAGTTCTCATACAAGCTCAAAACTACAAGAAGCTCTTCCAAAAATGAGCTCTCTATCTCTATTTATAGTTTTTTGACTAGCTTTGGCCCTGTCCAGACCTAGTGTCCGGTGTAGTTAAAAATTAGGTTCCAGGGCTTATTTGAGGGCTCAAACGAGATCTAAAAAATATGAAAATTGGCAGGCAACTACTTCTAAGGCTCCCCAAGCTCGAGGACTCCTCGGCTTGTACAAAATGGAGCTACAAAAAGGTGAAATGATATTTACAAGGGTTTTTAGTGATAAGAATCACTTTTAACATGGTGTAAGGTTTGGAAAAATTTAATGGGTTGCCTTAGTGCTAGATCTGCGTGTATGCTCGTACTTGCTTCATCTGCCAACACTCTCCCCCCCCTAGCGTCTGTCGCCTCTGACAAACCTTTGATCTGTGGTTTGGTCAATATAGTCCTGGAGAATGTCAGCTGCCACATCATGTTCTTTGATTCGCAGCCCTTGGATCAGGTCTCTCTGAAGGGTATCCCAATTGACTACGCCGGGTATGTCCGGTTGTGGCGTTGTGTAGAGTTCTGAGTGCATCGTTTGTTCGCATGCAAAGAGGTGTAACAAATGGGTGGGCCTTGGCGCAAACACATCTGAGTGTGCTTCCCAGAACCCCGTTGTGAACATATCATCGAAAGTTTGCTTGTAGCAGGCAGGGAGATATCTGATGCGTGCGTGCCATGCATAAGCAACTCGTATGCTCGGGGTGGTGCTCATATCATATAGCAGGTCATAATTACCATTTAAAAACCCGGGAATCGGAGGTTGAATATGACATACATTGCGGAAAGTTTTGAACACAACCTGCATCATATCGAATATCTTGAGCATCATCTGGGCAGCTACATCTGGCATGGGGTGGAGGCGTGGCATCCAATGTCTGATGGTTGCTATCATGTATGATACTGTGGGGGTGCCGGTTGGGGGTGCAATGGCGGGGTAATTGAGCCATCCTTTACAGTTTACATTGTTCTGAACCTTGATGGTGAAGGCTTTCCATGATCTTCTTCTTTGTACTGGCCCATAACAAGGGTTATACTTCAAATGCATGGGAGCGTGATCCCATGTTCTAAGCATTTCCGGGTATGTTTCAAGTAATCTTTGCCTCCAAGTAGGTTGGAATATAGCCCCTTTTCTGGCTGCCTCTGGTATATCTTCTGGTTCGAACTGGGTGGCAAAAGTAGGGCACTTGTTGGTGACTCTTTTGGTCTCTGCGTTGTAGTCGGCCAACAATACAAAATATGGTTTATATTGTAATTCTGAGCTCGTGATGAGTCGTCTAGGAGCAAGGTGCCTGAAATACTCAGATTGAAGTATGGTTTCCTCAATGGCCTTCATTGCTAGCATCTGAGTGGAGACACGTTCCTGATGAGTTTTCCCCATTTCTTCTACTTGTTTCATCCAGGCGGATGGGGGTTCCTCATAGGTATCTTGTCCTTCCTCCGTGATTCGTCCTCCTGGAAGTGGTTGAGGCTCATAGTTCTCTTCAAATGCTTCCTCCACTGGAATAATAACTGCTTCTTCTTCTATGGGTTGCTCAGGTGGGGAAGAAGGTCATTCATATTGTAACAACTTGATTTTCAACTCTGCAATATGTTGCCGTAGCTCAAGTACCTCACTGTTCGTTGAAGGTTCAGGTTGTGGCGAAGTAGCGGCATCGACCGTCTCTTTAGGTGTGGGTGGGTGTGTTGTTGGTCCTTTGGATCCTTGTAGTTCCTTTATCTGGTCTGCCAACTGATCATGGGCTCCCAAGAGGGTTGCATAACCTTCTAAAACCTGTTGAATATGCTCTGAGGGGACAGCTTGGAATTTTGCAGGGTCTATAGGTGCTCCCGGGGTGTTTTCCATGGCCGCTTCTAGGTTCTCCTGGTTTTGTTGTTGTAGCCTTCGGTTCTCTTCTTGAGCCGCTGCTAGATGGCGGCGTAGTAGGGCCATGTTGCGTTGAAGTCTCGCATTGCGGCCCATTTGATCTCGGAGCTATTCCTCCATAGCCTTACTTGCTTCCGTATACCTGGCTTCCATCTATGCATTTGATTGTTTGAGAGCGGAAATTTTGTTTTGTGACGCCGTAGTACTGAACTCCAAGGCATTGACACCCTCCTGGAGTTGTGCCGAGAGATTGCAAAGCTCGTTGTTATGCTCTTCCAGTAATTTATACTCTCGTTTAATTTGTGTGGCCGCGTCGAACATTGTGTCTAGTGCATGACTAAATGATGTGAATGTGGGGTTAGAGGTGGAAAATGCAAGGGGACAGGGGACGGGTAAGGGCAAAGTGGATGATGTGCCTATGAGTGAAGTGAATTGTGCTGCTGTTGGAACAAATGAGGTGGTGGGTGCTCCGGTGGATGGTGAAATGTCCATGGGATCAGATGTGATAGTGTGTGAAGTGTGAATTGTGAATACAGGAATGGTGGGTGGTGTGTTAGTGGTGGCAGTGAATGTGGGGGAGTTGGGTTGGGGAAGGGACTTTTTATTATAGTTCTCAACCTATTGGAGTATATTTACAAGGTGGGTCCAGAATGGGGGTTGGGTGATTTGTGTTGAGCCTGAGGCAGTTACAAGGGAAGTGGTGGATAGGGTTTGGGAGGTGGGAAATGTATGGGTGGATGGAAATGGATGGTGTCTGGCTAGTGGCAAATGGTTGTCCAAGGGCTGGAAGATAGGAAGGGTGACCTATTATGGTTTGATCGGTGGCATGATGACCTATATGGGGCTTAGAAAATTGAGTGGTAGTGGTGGATGTAGGTAAAGGGGAGGATGTGGAAATGGCGGTGTGTACAATGGTTTCACCATGGGTGGATACCGGTTGTGCATGAAGACTAGTGGAAAAGGGTTCTGAGGGCTGGATGGGAGGTGACGGCGGGGATGGTACCTGTGTATTTACATCTTGTTCATCAGTGGGACTTGGGCTAGTCATGTGAACATCCTCTGAAATTGTGGTAGGCAATGCGGTAGAGACTTCCATTTGAATCATTTTTCCCCGCCGTGGTCGTGTATCAATCCTTCGTTGATCATAGGCAGGGTTCTCCCGATAGACCATTGTCCTCATTGCTTCCCCGATCCCACATGTGTCCGCCAACAGATTCAATGATTCAACAAAATGTGAGTCCACATTCTCCGCTTGCAGCATTTGGTTCACTAGGGCTCTATTCGCCTCTTCTGTCATCTTATGTCTTCTCTGTACCTGCTTGATTGTCTTGTATAGCCGTTTGAGTTGTGCCGTGTAGGCAGGGGCCTCCTCTTCACTCTCCTCTAGTTCATTTCCCCGTTCTTCTTCCTGATTTTGTGTGCTTGGATCATGAGGATGTTGTGCCTCATCTCCCCAATGTACCCTGCTTGCCTCGCCCTGTGGCTGTTCTCTTTGGAATGATGATCCCGAATCGGCATTGTCAGGAAAACCTTCACTATCAGATAAGTGGGCCGTCTGCAGGAATCTTTCAAAATCAAAATTGGGATCCTCAGTTAAGGTGGCCATGGATGCAAACTCGGCATCGGTAGGTAGTGGAGGGGCGGATGGAGTGGGTTGTACCCCACCCCCTGATTGAGTTCCTTGGAGATGTATCGTGAAAGGTGCTACGTGGGCTTCTTCTCTAGGGGAAGCTTTGGTTGTGGCCTCGTGAGGGATCATGACCTGGGAGAGTGATCCACGCATTCATTTCGCAGGTTGATTCCCTAACTTCCGCCCCTTGAAAAACTCCAGTTGTGAGTATTTAAGGGCCCTGGCTATCGGCACGTCATACGCAAGACATCTATAAATAACTCTAGTAATTGCACAGTAGCCATGTAACGTATGCTTCCTCACACCTCGCTTGCCTGCTTCATACAATTGGTCCAGAATCCATACGTGCATCTTAATTGGCAAGCTTCCAGTCTCTGCTAGATATAATCCATACCATATTTTCTTGTGAGGTTGGGTAAAGCGGTCTTGAGCTGGAAATGCGAAGTGTTGAAGGCACATTCGCAGGGGTATGGTGATGTTAGGGGTGAGGGCACACATTTCCTTCAACTTCTTGATTTTGTTGCTCTTCATTGACTCTGGTATCAAGGGATCGTGATCGGAAGGCACATGGGTGCCATACATCTGAAGGGCTTCCCTGATTACAGTGATATTTAACTCAAATTTCTTCATTTCTTCCTAGTTTGACAGAGAGGGTACCAGGAATGTGCCGGAATGATCCTTCTCTCCTGTCGGCTTTAGTGTGGCTATCAAATAGTAGCATCTAAGGAAATCCGACCTCGGCAAAGCTGCACTAAAGTAGTCTTGTAATCCCGCTTTCTGCCATATATCCTAAAGAGGATCTGCATTCTGTAATGTTTCAAATTCTCTCGAGAAGAATTGAAATGTCCACCAGACTCCATCGAATTCCAACTTTGACTCCCAGATATGATCTGGGTCTCCCAAGTCTCCTGGCATCTCATTGAACCAATGAGAATGCCCCTTTACTTTTTCTGTTAGGCCATTTGGTGGATCCGGAATGGGAATTCTTCTCACGTTCAAAAACTCTTCAGGCCTAGCTGTCACAGGCATGGTATCCCAATTGCTTTGAGTGCTAGTGCGTGCCTGAGAGCTCGTGCCTGCCTGAGAGCTCGTGCCTGCTGCTGCTGCCATGGGAATCGGGTGCTTATCTGCTAGAAGAAGAAAGGCACATTAGTGTTGCATAGGAAACAGGATGTAATGGTGTTCCCTTCACAATACTAACATGGCAATCCCGAAGGTTAGTGGTTAGAGGTGAAGTGTTTGTGATAGATGTGAGTGGTGTTTAGAGGTCAGTGTCATTCTAGATGCATACTTTGGTTATGCAATGGACTTAGAATGCACCTATGTCAGAGTGGATGGATTTACAAAATTGGGTCAGGGGGTTTGATACATGGTTTAAGTCTCCAAACCTTGATGGAGGATTCATAGCTCTTAGAGCTAAAGACAGGCAAAGATTTATGAACTAGGTTGTGATGGATTTGGGGCCTTTTGGGTACCCATTTCCAGACATTCCTCGGTTTGGTTGAGTGTGGGTTAGGGTGGTCTTTAGGTAGAGTTCTTGTGTTGTTTTTCAAGAGGACTTGTGGGTGATGAATTATGCCAGTGACTAGAGTTGGAGCTATTTGGGCTCATAAACAGGCCTTTGGCACCCATATGTGTCTAGCATTGGGGCTAGCCTTCATTGACCGCTTAGGGACCCAAATAAACGTGGTGTGCCTAGGAGGTTGCCTAGGGTACTCCTTCAATTTTGTCCTTGATGGTGTGGCTTGTCTTTTGGCTCCTCGAGAATCTGCTATTAGAGTTGTGGGTTTTCCATCCTTGCGTATCCAGATCTGTTTCGCACCACGAGGTACTCCGTGTTGCACTAGTTGGTGCTCCTGCTTCTTGATCAACGGCCTCCTTCGTGTTGTATGATGTTTGGTCTGCATGTTTAGAATCTCCTTTGGCCCAGCTACGAACTCCTCATTGACTCCTGTACCTTTGGTAAGATTGACAATCCTCTACACCATAGAAGTTTGGTCAAGAACAGCAGCATTATCTTTATGAGGATTCCTGGAGGGACCAGGAGTTGATGCCTTTCCTAATGGTTTGAGTGCTTGATTTTCTAGTTCAATTGTAAGATAGCTTTGGCCTGCCCAAGCCTGAAGAAGTCCACTTCTTAGGTTGAGGTTGACTGCGTGATCATAGATCTAGTCTTGGCCTAAGACAAGAGGCTCGGTAAGATCCTCGTCTTCACATACTAGCACTTTTATTGGCATTAGTACCTCCTGAATGTAGAGGGGAAGCTCCACCTCTCCCATGCAAGGGGTTTCGGCACCTCCTAATCCTATCAGATATGCTTCCAGGGGTTTTATCTCCAATTGCAGTTGTTGGCAGTAAGAAAGTCGGACTGCACTAGTGGCGGCACTTGAATCAATTAAAGCTCTCACGCTCGTTGAATTGTCTCCTTGTCCTATTTCTAGGGTCACAAAAGGTCTTCGATCGATTATTCTATGGGAACGTTTACCGGAAGCCTCACACATGGCCATGTGATAACCTGGAGACTCTTGAGGTTCAGGCATAGGCTGATACCTCCCTTGTCTCCTCAACTTCATTCGTCTAATGCGCTCTAAGGCCTCTGCTTGTGCTTCCTCTCGAATTCGTTTTTCCTCCTCTTTACGTTTCTTGGCAGTGTTGAGCCGTTTTAGCATTTCCTCTGTGAGGGGTTCCTGATACAACTTGACTCTGCATCCGCTAATATAGTTTGGGAGAACATCACCCTCTAATGTGGCTAGTTGCACTGCTCCACGTGTGGAGATCCTATTTATTATCATAGGTCCGTACACCCGTATGTTGTGCAAGTACACATCCAATAGCATAATAGGAGGCATCCACATGAACATGGAATGGCTTGTTCCAATCTGGTGTGGTCAAGATTGGTGCTGAACATAATCTTCGTTTAAGCTCTTGGAAGGAATTCTCACATTCATCAGTCCACTCAAAGTTAGTCAGAAGTCCGTACATGGGCTTTGCAATGACAGCATACATGTGAATGAACCGGCGGTAGTAACCACAATGTCCCATGAAAGCCTGTACTTCCTTGACGTTCTTTGGCCTAGGTAGTTCTACGATGGCTCTCACTTTCTCTTCGTCAGTGGATATGCCGTTCTTAGACACTATGTGTCCTAGGATTTTGCCTTGCCTGACCATGAAAACACACTTTTCTGGATTCAGGCAGACTTGATATTCTCTGCATTTATCAAATAGACTTTCAAATTCTTCCTTAAGAATTCCTTAAATACGTGACACATCAATCTTTGAAAGGTAGTAGGTGCATTACTAAGGCCGAATGGCATTACCCGAAAGGCAAATATGCTCCACTCCGTGGCAAAAGCCGTCTTATGCTGATCCTCTGGAGCAATGGCTACTTGATTGTAGCCCGAAAACCCATCCAGGAAGCTGTACACTTCCTTGCCTGCTACCCTTTCTAATAGATGCTCAGTGATAGGAAGCGGATAACTATCTCTGATAGTGGCTGCGTTAACCTTCTTCAAGTTAATGCATACACGTAATTTGCCGTTCTTCTTGCGCACCACTACAATGGGGGATACCCATTCAGTGTGCTCAATTTCATAGATAAACCCGGCTTCCACCAGACGATCTATCTCTTCTTTTATCTTGGCAGCGTAGTTGTCATTGTATGTGTAGGGCTTTTGCTTAGAAGGTTTGGCATCTGAGGTCATGGGAATTGTGTGTGAGCATATGTCTGGGTCAACACCCTTCAGATCCTTGTAGCTCCAAGCGAATACATCTCTGTATTCTCTTAGCAAGGCTATCAATTCATGCTCTTCGTCTTCCGTCAGGTCATGACCTATGTACGTGCATCTGTCTTCTCCTTCCTCGATGGCTACAACTATTTTCTTGGTAGTTTCCTTGCTATCATAGGCCTCCCCTGATTGCGCCTCTCGTTTAGGCATTCTGATCATGACTCTCCTGTCATCTATCTCATACTTCTTAAAATTTTCTGGAACCTCAAACAAAGATTCTTCCTCTTCTGGTGTGACTGCTCTCTTCTTTCTCTTCTTTCCTTCTTCCTTCGGGGTCACATGTGTGGCTAATCTTACGTCATTTGTAAGCTCTCCGTGCCTCTGGGGTTGAGATTCTACTTCGTAGAAGTATTCTTCATCTGATGCAAAGGGTGGGTCCATAATGATTGACTCTAGATCAGAGTCACTTGCATCCTCAAATGCATCAGGGCTAGGTTCACACTCTTCTAACACTGCCTCTCCCATGATTGGCTCTATGGAGAAGACTGAAATGTAATAGCCATCTTCATCATAGTGGGGTGTCCATTGTTCCTCATTGATGGCTACGTCCATTGTTGCTAGGATTTCTGCCCAGCCATGGGGTTCAAATTCCTCATCAGGAAAGACTACAGGTGCATAGGCTGGGTCTTGAATTGATCTATGGTTTTCTTTTGCACCTATCTCTCTGGCTTTCTCTCTCTTCTCTTCTTCTACTGCTACCTTACACATCCATAAGTGGGTGTCTTCATGCATCCACGAGGATCCGGATCCTATGGAATGCATAGACTCAGTCTCCTCTTTGGCTCTATGGATGGGATTCCATTGAATAGGCGGTACGTCTCTATGAGAGTAATCCTTAAGATTGACTTTGGTTGTAACACCTAGATGTTGCAAATACAAGGAATTGGTTCCCCAGTCCTGGACTACTTGCAATTGCCACATAAACGGCCTTCCCAAAATCATCTCGTAGGCTTGGTTTTTGCTAAAGTCGCATATAGCAAAAGTATGCTCAAACTCAACACCACATGTAGTGAGAGTTATTCCTTCTAGCAATCCTAAGGGCCTTTCAATGTGACCGTCAGCCATTTGCAATTTCATTCTCGTCGGTCGGAGTGCTGGCTTGCCCCAACGTTTCCAAAGGGAAGTTGTAGCAATTGCAACTCTTGCACCTGAGTCCAAAATCGCCTTGGTTGTGTAACCCTGATGGGTAACTGGGAGATAGGTATTTCCTTCTTCTCCTTCACTTATGTCTCCTATCTTATCCAATGGTATTTCAGGCACTGTTCTATGAGATCCTACTTGGGAGCGTGATTTCGCTATGTCTGGCACTTGTTTGGCTACATGTTTCCACACTTCTGGCTTAACTTTGAGTAGCTCTTCTAAAGTGAGATTGCACTGCACTTTAGTGTTCTTTACTACCTCGGTATTCCTAGGTATGATAGAATCTTCATTTCTTATCATAACTGTGGGCGCTCTCAAACAAGTAGACTTGGTTTCCCATGGACCTGTGAAATGTGGTAACTCTTGTAGAGAATTAGACTCAAAGTCTAATCTCTCTTGAGAGTGGGTGCTCTCATGCTCCTCATAGATGGATGGGATGTCCTGTGGAAATTGATCGTGTGCATCATCCACAAGTTCAATGGGAGGAGGGACTTCACTTTCTTTAGCCCATTTGTCTTCTTGAATCTCTCGTAGGAATTTTGGTGTGAACCGACTCATAGAAGATGATGTGTCTGGCTCTGTAGAGTTAGGCACGTAGGCTTCCTAGGGAGGTAGGCTCACGTTCTCACTTGCCTTGCCATTATTTTGAGAGGCGGGTTCCTTTCCTGATTGTGCGATTAGCCTCTCTATTCGTTCTAGCAGTCCATCAAAGTGTAACTACGTCTTGGCTGAACTAGAGACGTTAAAGAGGCGACTGGCTTCAAACATAGTCTGAGCCAATTCCACCATCTTAGCACAAATTTTGGTTCGTTCGAGCTCTAGTTCTGCTCTAGGGTAACACTTTTCATGATCAGTTACATTTGGCACTTCTTGGATTCTGGCCTGATATGCTCTAAGCATCATGTTTAGGTCCTCGGGAGTGGGATCGGCTAGGACGGATCCTACTCTGGGTGGTAAGTGGGTTAAGGGTGGTGTATTGAAAGGTTGGGGAATGGAAGAAGATGGATTGGCAGGTAAAGGGAGAGGTGGTGGAGGGGTGGTGTGAGAGTGGTTTTGAGATGCGAGTTCACTTATCTTTGCTTTGGTTTCTCTCAAGCTTTCTTCAAGTTCGCTCATCTTTTTTGCCCATTGCCTTTTCATTCTTTCACGACCATCCTTCCAGGCTCTAGTCCTCTTTTTGGTTATGCTCTCTGTTTCACTCACCTTGGGGCTCTTTTCCTGACCAACACCTTGGTTTTGCTGTAGTGCTTGGGCTCTTGTGATCACTTGCACAGGTGCAGTGGAAGTCACATTCCCTGTGGAGTCTACAACTAACCCAACAACATTGATAGGAGTGATTTTAGGCATGTTATTAGGGTTCTTTGGGCAATCTCATAGGAGATGCTCTTTTCTGCAGTCTTGACAGAAACCCTGAATTGTCACTGGTTGGGGTTGTGTAGGGGCAGGCAGTGGACAATCACGCATAAGGTGATCTCCCCGACATCTGAAGCATGTTCCTCTAGGAAATGGGGGTCGTACCTGCCTAGGTTGGGGTCTAGAGTTGGGGTTTGTGTACATGACATTGGCATACTCAGGCTCCCCACTATTTTCACTTGGGTCCTCATAATAGTAAGACTCGTTATGCTCGGGTGACTGCATGTAGTAAGCCTGTGGGCTATCAATATGTATGGAGTCAAAACTATGGTCACTTGGATCACTGTCTGATAGCAATGGGGTGATTGGGACTATGGCTCTGTTCGGATTTTCTTCAGCAGATGCATATTTCACTGGGATCACATTGGTTGGAGAAGGGGGTTGATGTACTAGGACTGGTTGAGGTCTCTACTGCCCATGATAGGGTGGCTGATAAGTTTGCTGTGGTCTGTTGTATTGTTGTGGTGGGTACTGATTCTAATATCTACCCTGTTGTGGATATGGCTGAGGGTAGTTTTGCCTAACAGTTTGTTTGTTATATGGGCAGTCCTGTGCCGTGTGGTTGGTGTACCTTCGCTCTATGGTGCAGTACTGGCTACTAGGATTCACCTGGGTTTGAGCCATAATGGGACATACATTTGCCATATGGTCATCGCCACAAGTGTAGCACCGCTTAACTGGGGCAAATCTCGGAATTTGTTTGCTAGAGAGACCTAGTTTTTGAGCTACCTTCTCTGCAAGTTCCTCAATGGATGTGGATTGACCAGTTGTGAGGCTACTAGAGCTATCAGAATCCTTATAGATTTTTGACAGTTCTAACTCCTCGCCTAAATTATCCTCAATGTCTATGCACATGCGCACGCACTCTTCTATCGTTCTGGGGTCCTTCAGATACACATATGACCTCAGCTTGGTGCTCAACAATCCATCTAAGAACAAGGCCACTTGCTTGGCTGGTGTGGGTAACTCCGGCATCGGGCATCTCTCTAGGTATTGCCTAAACCGTCTTCCTGCTAGTCTGACCGTCTCTTGAGGTGTTTGCTTGAAGCTATGAATTAGTGAGGAAGTGTTGTGCCTGATTCCATTCTTAGAAAACTCAATGATAAATGCCTCTAAGAGCTGGTCTATGTTTCTGAAATGCCTCTCGTTCAGTGGTTGGAACCACGTGAGGGCAGTGTTCCTAAGGGTTAGACCAAAAGCATTATACTATGTAAATAGGTCCTCTACCTGTTCAGCTTTCAAGACTTGCCTAAACTCTGCCACATGGTCATAAGGATCTCCATTGCCATCGAAGTAATTCTTCATGGACTTCACCAGTTGAGTTGGCCTCAGGGTCCTAGTGTGTTCTCTTGGCCTTGGCAAAGGAAAATCTTCAACATTTCTTTGGTTCCTTGGGTCTCTAAATCTCTCGGTTTCTTCTCTATCCGTCCTTGTTCTCCTTCTTTCTCTTCCCTGGGGGTTGGCAAAGCTTACTTCAGGTCTATCTCTACTTCTATCTCCTTGAGCTCCTTGAGCCTGGGAGGTGCCAGCTCCTTGGTGACTGTAGGACATATTGGACCGTGGTTGGGGAAAAACAAATTCACCCTTCCATGTGTAGGCATGTCTGCCATGCTCGGTGACCACGAAGATCCTCTCTGATGTATTGTCTAGGTAGGTTACTTTGCCTGGGCTATCAGGGTCTTTAAACTCATAGATTGTGAGAGCACTCACTTCTTGAGGGTGAGCAGGTTTATATCTCCAAAAGGCCTCATCGGTTTCTCGGTTTAAAAGCAAATCTATGCTTTTATTATCCTGTGGGATCCACTCTGGAGTCATGATTCTGGTCAAGACAGATTTACCACGGGGAGTTCTTGGCTCTCTCTCTAAATTCCCTTGCTCTATATCACCCATGTCGGTCTGCGCAATCACATTTCCAAACTCATCAGTTCTATCAGGAAGAGTGGTGACTACATATATACTCCCCTCTTTATCTAGGTATGCTCCATTCTCAAACTTGACTACTGGGTGTTCTAGTCCATGGGGTTGATCGGGGTTCTTAATCTGGACCACAGATCTTCTCAGGCCATCTTCGTAGATGCGAGCACCTAGACGATTAGTCCTAATGTATTCCAATTGAGTCTTGTAAGGTCCTTCTGGCTTTTCTAGATAAGCCAACCCTGAACTACCTACTGGTCTCTCCATGTGATAGGACATTTCAGAATCACTTGTTTCTGATCGTGGGGTGTATGGGTAATCACTCAACTGTTGGGCCCAAGACCTAGCAGTGTGATTGACACTAGCTTCAGAAGATCTGAGGCTTTGTCTGTCTCTGCCTAACTGTCTACCTGACCTAAGGTTCATATGCCTGGTTTCTCTACCCCCTTGATCCCAAGTACACTCTCGTTGCAGGTTATTTAACACCAATCACTTTGTTCTTTTTAGTTGATTATTTTGTTTATGATCTTGTCTGATATCATTTCGTCAGGAGTACTTAAATGAATTTCGCACTTGATAAGTGATCGATTCAAGTTTACTTTAGTCCCTTAGGGTTTTTGCGCTTAAGCCCTACTTAATGCTTGCACTTAGTTGATTAATTCTCTTGGACTTGAATCATGCCTATCGTAGCCCTAATTAATCACCACACCTAAGTCGTGCTTAGCCTAGGCTAGGAATTGACAAAGGAGGGTTGAGAGAACTTCCAACCTCAATTCTCTGGTTGCTCAGACTGCTGCACAAGCCCAGGAAGCCTTCTCCCAAGCTTGGTACTCACCCTTGGTAGCTTGCCTTGGAATGCCTTGCTTGCACACAATGTTCCTGCAAAAGTTCACAAGTCAATATGGCTCTATTACCACAAGGGATTGACTGACACACATCTACAATTACAAGTCCCCATTGGAGTAACTCACTGTACCCCCAAAATCTTGTGACCACCTAGTCCCACCTAATGGTCAACTTAAAAATACATGTTCTAAAACTCCACGTATGATTCTTACAAAAACCAGTCAAGGTCCCCGTAGGATTCCCAACAAGCTTTTCAACGAGACCAAAATCTCATCAATCGGAGTTCGTATGGTGAAGTTATGACCATTCAGGCACTTAGGGGTCAAAACAGGCTCTCAGGGTCTAGGAAATTCCTCCCTGGTTTCTAGGTCTTTTGCTCACTCCTAAGGCTCTAATGTTACCCCAATGTGTCCGAAATTAAGCCCAAAGATACCTCAATTCAGTCAATTAATTTACTCTAAATTTTCATGCATTAAGCCCATGTATCGCAATAGGTCGGGTCGAGGTGTTGCGATAGGTGGAAGTGTTGCGATAGGTCGAGGTGTCGCGATAGGTCAGGGTGTCGCGATACTTGGGAGTGTCGCGATACTCCGAGGTGTCGCGATAGGTTGAGAGTGTCGCGATAGGTTGTGGTCGAGGTGTCGCGATAGGTCGGGGTGTCACGATACTTGGGAGTGTCGCGATAGGTCGGGGTCGGGGTGTCGCGATAGGTCGAGGTCTCACGATAGGTGGGAAGTGTCGCGATAGGTCGAGGTGTCGCGATAGGTGGGAAGTGTCGCGATAGCTCGAGCTCGACACCTCGGGGCCTGTGCAAAAAGATTCTGTACCTGCTGAGCTTGCTGGAGATGGTGATGGAGCTGGTACCTGCAAGAAACATGCAAAAAACACACAACACAAATGCACGCGCTCGCTCTCTCTCAAACTCGCACACAACAAATGAGGAGAATGACAAGGAAGAGGGAATATGTAGTGGAGAAGGAGGTGGAGGTGGAGATGGAGATGGAGAAGAAAATCAGAAATTTACCTACTACTTACCATTCCAACGCGTCCTCGCTACGTCTTACCATCACACGCTCGTCCTCAAAGCTCGAATCCCCGGCAACGACGCCAAAATTTGGTGTAGCTCAGTGACCAGTAGCACCTCCTTTAATGTCAATCCGGGAAGACATGAGGATGGTATGAAGACCTCGAGCAAGTGAAGGCACAAGTGTGTGAGTGAGAAGCCAACTAACATGCACACACATACACACACACGCGCACACACGGCAAGAACAAAGAGAGTAAGACAATGGAATCACTTCTATTGCAACAAAGTTCTCATACAAGCTCAAAACTACAAGAAGCTCTTCCAAAAATGAGCTCTCTATCTCTATTTATAGTTTTTTGACTAGCTTTGGCCCTGTCCAGACCTAGTGTCCGGTGTAGTTAAAAATTAGGTTCCAGGGCTTATTTGAGGGCTCAAACGAGATCTAAAAAATATGAAAACTGGCAGGCAACTACTTCTAAGGCTCCCCAAGCTCGAGGACTCCTCGGCTTGTACAAAATGGAGCTACAAAAAGGTGAAATGATATTTACAAGGGTCTTTAGTGATAAGAATCACTTTTAACGTGGTGTAAGGTTTGGAAAAATTTAATGGGTTGCCTTAGTGCTAGATCTGTGTGTATGCTCGTACTTGCTTCATCTGCCAACATATGGGTTTAGATTTTGTTATGCTAACATATGCCGGTGAGCCGTCTTGCTACAAAGAGGCTATACAAACGGAGGATTATGTCAAGTTGGAGCATGCCATGAAGAATGAGTTGGATTCTATTCACAAGAATGGTACTTGGGATTCGGTACCTTTGCCAAAGGGCAAGAAACCTTTACCATGTAAATGGGTATATAAGCTGAAATTCACATCAGATAGTGCTTCTCCAAAGTATAAAGTACGACTTGTTGCAAAGGGTTTTAAGCAACAACATAGTGTT
Organism: Ceratopteris richardii; assembly: GCA_020310875.1. Lineage (NCBI taxonomy): Eukaryota > Viridiplantae > Streptophyta > Polypodiopsida > Polypodiales > Pteridaceae > Ceratopteris > Ceratopteris richardii. The sequence goes on along the minus strand of CM035425.1, from coordinate 14,583,987 downwards.
GATTTCGGAGAAATCTTCTCTCGAGTGGTCAAGATGACTACCCTGCGCATGTTGCTTGGATTCGTTGCAATAGAGGACTTATAGCTAGTCCAAATGGATGTGAAAACTGCTTTCTTGCATGGAGATCTTACAGATGAGATCTATATGGAACAACCAGAGGGTTATGTAGTTCCTGGCAAGGAAAGTCTAATTTGTAAGCTTAAGAAGAGCTTGTATGGACTTAAACAGTCCCCTAGACAATGGTACCAAAATTTTGATGCTTTTATGAAGTCTCAAGGCTATCCTCAAAGCAATGAGGATCATTGTCTCTACACAAAGAGATGCTCAGATGGCAGCTTGATATGCTTGATACTTTATGTTGATGATATGCTGATTGCTGGGAAGTCCTCTTATGGTTTGTCAATTCTCAAAAAAGAAGTTGAATCATACATTTGATATGAAGGATTTGGGGGATGCCAAATATATTCTTGGCATGCGCATTACTCATGATAGGAGAGAAAGATGCATATACTTGTCTCAAAGTGAGTACATATCCAGACTACTTCACAAGTTCAATATGCAGGGTGGAAAGGCATTGAGTACACCTTTAACCACATATGTGAAATTGAGCAAGGATGATTGCCCCAAATGAGATGAGGAAAAGGAATTCATGACCAAAATTTGCTATCAGTCTACTGTTGGTAGTCTCATATATGCTATGGTACCTATGAGACCGGACATTGCATTTGCAGTTGGAGTTGTGAGCAGATATATGTCTAATCCTGGCAAGAAACATTGGAAAGTGGTCAAGATGATTTTAAGATATCTGAGTGGCACTAAGGACAAGTGTCTATGCTTAGTAGATGGAAAGCATCCGTTATTGCTTAGGTCGGGGTGTCGCGATAGGTCGGGGTGTCGCAATACTTGGGAGTGTCGCAATAGGTCGGGGTCGGGGTGTCGCGATAGGTCGACGTCTCACGATAGGTGGGAAGTGTCGCGATAGGTCGAGGTGTCGTGATAGGTGGGAAGTGTCGCGATAGCTTGAGCTCGACGCCTCGAGGCCTGTGCAGAAAGATTATGTACCTGCTGAGCTTGCTGGAGATGCAAAAAACACACAACACAAATGCACGCGCTCGCTCTCTCTCAAACTCGCACACAACAAATGAGGAGAATGACAAGGAAGAGGGAATATGTAGTGGAGAAGGAGGTGGAGGTGGAGATGGAGATGGAGAAGAAAATCAAAAATTTACCTACTACTTACCATTCCAACGCGTCCTCGCTACGTCTTACCATCACACGCTCGTCCTCAAAGCTCAAATCCCCGACAACGACGCCAAAATTTGGTGTAGCTCAGTGATGAGTAGCACCTCCTTTAATGTCAATCCGGGAAGACATGAGGATGGTATGAAGACCTCGAGCAAGTGAAGGCACAAGTGTGTGAGTGAGAAGCACACTAACATGCACACACATACACACACACGCGCACACACGGCAAGAACAAAGAGAGTAAGACAATGGAATCACTTCTATTGCAACAAAGTTCTCATACAAGCTCAAAACTACAAGAAGCTCTTCCAAAAATGAGCTCTCTATCTCTATTTATAGTTTTTTGACTAGCTTTGGCCCTGTCCAGACCTAGTGTCCGGCCTAGTTAAAAATTAGGTTCCAGGGCTTATTTGAGGGCTCAAACGAGATCTAAAAAATATGAAAATTGGCAGGCAACTACTTCTAAGGCTCCCCAAGCTCGAGGACTCCTCGGCTTGTACAAAATGGAGCTACAAAAAGGTGAAATGATATTTACAAGGGTTTTTAGTGATAAGAATCACTTTTAACATGGTGTAAGGTTTGGAAAAATTTAATGGGTTGCCTTAGTGCTAGATCTGCGTGTATGCTCGTACTTGCTTCATCTGCCAACATATGGGTTTAGATTTTGTTATGCTAACATATGCCGGTGAGCCGTCTTGCTACAAAGAGGCTATGCAGACGGAGGATCATGTCAAGTTGGAGCATGCCATGAAGAATGAGTTGGATTCTATTCACAAGAATGGTACTTGGGATTCGGTACCTTTGCCAAAGGGCAAGAAACCTTTACCATGTAAATGGGTATATAAGCTGAAATTCACATCAGATAGTGCTTCTCCAAAGTATAAAGTACGACTTGTTGCAAAGGGTTTTAAGCAACAACATAGTGTTGATTTCGGAGAAATCTTCTCTCGAGTGGTCAAGATGACTACCCTGCGCATGTTGCTTGGATGCGAGCAAATCAAGATTTTACTTATTACTTAAAATCATAGAACGAACACTTGGGGTGAGACCAGATCAAGCCTTGCCACTGGGCCCAAGGATTGGAATACCTAAGTTGCCATAACCAATGAAGGCCATGCAACTCTAGACTATCTAAACATTGAAATGGATTAGGATACCAAAACCATTGAACATTGGACCAAAGAGCACCGAAATCAGACCGAACACCTCCAACATGCCACCAATTGTATAGTTCCCACCACCAAGGTTTGCTCCACCCCATAGCAGACAAAAAATAAGGTTTAGGGGATCAAAAAAGAGAGGTGAAGTAGAGTCCTAACTATACTCGAGGATCTAAAGAAGGGAGATCAACGGGGTGATTATTGTGCATGTCTACTCCTTATTACAAAATTTTTGAAAAGCAATGAAAATGAACTATATAGAAGAAGATGTTGCTCCTTTTCAAAGTGTGACACGATTTGAGCCTTGAAACATTTCTAAAGTTAAAGGCTAATCCTTCAACATGGCCATGTGGGCTTCTTTGACTCAGTAACATTAGCTTCTCATATTCCCATCCAAGTAGGGCTCTGAAGTTCTGAAACAGAGTAGTATACTTTTGTAGGCTAGGAAATCTTCTTTGCAACTAGTTCATTGTTGGAACTTGCTTTGTGCATTCCTCTTTGTCTCTTGCCGGATCCGGTGCTAGAACTGTAAGCTCTTGCCATACAGGACTTCCTTATCTTTGGTTAGTTATCTAAACTTGGCCCTTGCTACCTTTGGTTAGTTGTCTAAACTTTCTACCCTCCTTTTTTATTTTCTTCTCCCATTCTCAACTCTAAAAATGACCATTAAGATTCTATTCTATAAGAGGATTCTCTACAATCAATAGTTGTATTGTAGACACCTCTTGATATGTATTCACCTGGTGCCCCACTTGCATTAAACCCCTTCCTCTTTGTTGCCAATCTTGTAGGGACACTTCTTGTCTTAGAACATTGGACTAAAGAGCACAGAAACAAGACCAAAGACCTACAACATGCACCATTTGTACATGCATAAAGCTAGAAACATCTTGACATGCTCATAAGTGTCTTCATGTGCTAAGCCTCTAAAGGAGGGGAACTCAATGTTTAACCAAGAGATTAAAGTTTCAAAGTCTATTCGGGTTGCCATGATCTGATGATGAGGAAGAGGGACTAGACGATCTACATGCAACTTTCCTTATTGTGGATTTGAAAGAGATTCCATTGCCTAATGTTTGGTACCTACTTGCAGTCATGAGTTACACATCCTCTGCTTTGAGCTTAGGATAAGTTCTAAAGAGAAAAAGTGTTACCTCTCCAAATTTTTGTGTCAATACCTTCTGTGCTTCCTTTTTCTTCACTTTGAGGAATATGATTGGCCTCTTTCCCTATCTTCAAGTTGCCTTGTCTCACCATGCATGTAACAAATTTTTTTGGGGAAATTCTTTAGTCAAAGGGACTTGAGTGTTTGTAGGAGAAAAGTAGAGAAGAAGAAATACATGTTGTGCCTGAAAGTTTTCTATGATTTGATTAATACAAGAAAATTACAATTCCTTTGCTTTCATGACTAAGACAAAAGTACTCATTGCAGGTCACACTTTAAGATAAAAAGTACACTCAAGTAACCAAGTACTTCTAAATAATTGTGTAGGTAGAGCTTCTTCACTTAGCTAAATGGCTTGCTCCTATGCATCCTTGCAAATGTTTCAAGTAGGAATTGCAAATTCTTGGGAAGGATTTGTTTGAAGAAAAGTTTTAAAACTTTTTGAGAAGCATGGAAACTTGAAGACATTCAGGTAGCAAATCAAACATTCAGTCATGAAGGTTTGATGATAGCAGATTCTACACAGGAGAGACCATTGATCTTGGATAGATCTTGTATGATCTTGAGTATTTATGAGTCAGTTATCTATCCTTTGTTTGGTAAGGTTCTTAGCATTGGAAGAAGTAAGTCAAAGATTCAGATTCTATCAGATTTGTGTTGTAGAGAGATAGAAATACTTGTTATGTGTAGAAGGGTATGAATCCTAAAATGCTTTCAGCAAGGTTTTATCAGCTAACCTTATTCTACAATATGTGAAGCTGAAGACTTACAGTGAAAGTTATTAGCAACTGCAGTGCTAATAAAAAGGGTTCAGAGATTTTGTTTCAGATACAGGTATTGATCACTAAAGATCAGATTTATGAAGAAGGACGTCCAAGATTTCATAAAGTCTGATATAATTTGAAGAATACTGGATACTAGTGTTAAATCATCCAGGGGGGTGATGAAACATGAAGACTTATTTTAAGCCATATATAAAAGAATGCAGTGTCATACCGACTATTCCTATTTCAGGTATTCTTATATTTCCTTTGTCAGGTTCTCTTTATGTTCCAGCTTTGAAAGAAGAAGGAATAAGAAGAATATTTGGAGAAAGTTCCTGTTAGCATGTTCCTGTTCAAAAGAAGGTTCTAGAGTTCTATTGAAGGGAAGCTTGATATTTCAGAAAGGTATATTTCAGAAGTGCGCACATATATGTTTATATCAAATTCTGAAGGAAAGAGGTATGAAGGATTTAAAGGATGAAAACATGATGACATCATAGATTTTTACTCATATTTCAGTTGATTTTTCTAAGAGAGAAGGTGATGGATAAGGAGATTGAAGTTATACATACTTCAACAAAAGATCAGATAGCTGATATGCTAACCAAAAGCTTGGATGGACCAAAGCTACAGAGATTCAAAGACATGGCAGGTATAAAGAAGTTAGAGAAAACCTCAATTGATGATTGAGGGGGAGCTGTTGGTGCAAATCAATCAACAATTGAAGTTTTGATGAAGTTTTGAAGTCAAGGATTGAAGAAAAGATCAAGATATGAAGCATGAAGAAAGTACATGTTCAGAGAATGAAGATGTGTATACATATGTACATTAATTTAGAGTTAGCTCACTTATACTTTTGTATGGTTATGAGCTTGTACATATTTTCCTATATATACAAGTAAAATCTCGGGGCAAATATGAGAGAGCATGTGAATAGAGAAATTAGTGTATAAGTCATTAGACACTTTAGAAGTGAATAAGAGTTCTCTCTCATCACTCAATTGTAAAGCTTTCCAGAAATGAAGAAAAATTACGCCCGATATTTCTGAGAGTTCTCCTTCTGTGTTGAATCTTTTGTGAAATGCTTTTGTACAAAACTTCATCAAAACTTCAATTGTTGATTGCCTTGCACCAACATCTAGGAGTATGTGCATTTGTGTGTATGCGTATGTGTGCATGTATTTAGTATGTATCTCTATGTATGCATATGTGTGGGTATGTGTATGTATGTATGAATGTGTAAGTGTATGTATGTATGTGTAAGGGTATGTATATGTGTGTGTATGTATGTGTATGTGTGGGTATGTATGTATGGATGTGTAAGTGTATGTATATGTGAATGTATATGCATGTATGTGTGTGTATGTATGTATGTATAAGTGTATGTATGTATGTGTAAGTGTATGTATATGTGTATGTGTATGCATGTATATGTGTGTGTGGCTATGTGTAGGTGTGTGTATGTATGTATGTATGTATGTATGTATGTATGCATGTATGTATGTATATATGTATGTATGTATGCATGTATGTATGTATGTATGTATGTATGTATGTATGTATGTATGTATGTATGTATGTATAAGTGCAATATGTATGTATGTGTACGTGTATGTATATGTGTATGTGCATTTGTGTTTATGTGTATGTGTGCATGTATTTAGTATGTATGTGTGTGTATGTATATGTGTGGGTATGTGTATGTGTGTGTATGTATGTATGTGTAAGTGCATGTATGTATGTGTAAGTGTATGTATATGTGTATGTGTATGCATGTATGTGTGTGTGGGCATGTGTATGTGTGTGTATGTATGTACGTGTAAGTGCATGTATGTATGTGTAAGTGTATGTATATGTGTATGTGTATATGTATGTATTTGTGTATGTGTATGTGTATGTGTGCATGTATTTAGTATGTATGTGTGTATGTACATGTGTGGTATGTATATGTGTGTGTACATATGTATGTGTAAGTGTATGTATATGTGTATGTGTATGCATGTATGTGTGTGCCTATTTATGTGTATGCATGGGTATGTATGTATGTGTAAGTGTATGCATATGTGTATGTGTATGCATATGTATGTATGTGTAAGCGTATGTATGTATGTGTAAGTGTATGTATATGTGTATGCATGATGTCAAGTATTTTTTAAAGACTCTTTTTTCCCCTTTTGTATTGCTCACAATCCTTTGGCCCTTGCCTTCCTTATCCCACCTAAATTTCAACTTCAAATTACTCTATCTGAAAATCAAATTAGGCTTTTGGGGGTCAAAACGGACAAAGTTATGTCAAATCAAGCTTCTGGGGGTCAAAACAAACAAAGAGGATGTGTGAGAGAATCGCGATTTTTTGAGTCATACAACCAAAAAGTCGTGATTTTGTGAAAGCCAAATGCCAAAAAGTCGCGATGTTTTGCCCAACAAGTATCCAAAAATTCACGATTTTCTCAAAATATGAGTTGCAAGAAGTCACGAATCTCTCAAAATATGAGTTGCAAGAAGCCATGATTTTCTTAAAATGGGATTCCAAAAATTTGGAATTTTGTCACACATAGAAAGTCAAAAAGTTGCAAATTTCTCAAACTTAGAGAGCCAAAGAATTGCAATTTCCTCAAGCTTAGAGAGCAAAAGAATCCCAATTTTCTCCAACTTAGAAAACCAAAGATTTGGGATTTTCTCAAACT
>CM035425.1:14566966-14571966 GCA_020310875.1 Ceratopteris richardii | reverse complement strand
ATACCGAAATCGGTATCGCAGAGCAGGTTAACCACAACAGTGGAACAAGAACGAGAAAGATTCTGCAGAGCAGAAAGGTTCTCAAAAGTTCATCGGAAGTAACAGAAACAAGAAGATCATGGCAGATCACGTCCAAATTGATAAATTGGACAGAGATAATTATCCCGCATGGGTAATGCGCATGGAAGCCTTACTTATGAGTAAGGACCTAATGATGTATGTGACCGGAGAAGAAAAGAAGCCGACTTTTGAAGATGATAGTCAACCAAAAAAAGAAGAATTAGAAGCCTTGAAGCTCTGGTAGAAGAAAGATGCAACGGCAAGAGCTTACATGTATAATACCGTTTCAGACCATTTACTACCGCACATTAGAGGCCTGGAGAAAGCAGAGGACATATGGAGCGCGTTGGAAGATCATTTCGAAAATACTACGAAAGCTAGGAAGGCTAGCTTATGGTCTGAATTCACAACGTTCAAAAAGAAGTCGAGTCAAAGCATTAGTGACTATGTCACTAAGATGAAGGATCTAGCAGATAGTCTTGGATCCATAAATGAAGATGTTGAAGATCACAGATTGATAGCGCAACTGCTAACAGGTTTGAGAGGAGATGAAAGGTGGAAACCTTTCATACTCTCAACTGAACTTTCTTTAAATCATTTTGTACCAATTTTAAATGAGTTGCTTGGTTTGATGCTCACATATGAGAAAGACCTAAAAGGAGATGCAGACAAAGGACAAAGTTCTGCAATGTACATGAAGAACAAGAAGAAAGACAAAGGTAAGTCAAAAGACGAAGAAGAGTCGAGTTCTCAAGCTTATTATGCAAGAGGTAAAGGCACCGGCAGAGGAAGAGCAAGAGGTTTTGGAAGAGGAAGAAGTAGCCAGAATAACAACAAGAAGGCTTGTTGGATCTGTGGACTAAGTAATCATTTGGCTCATGATTGCTGGCACAATCAACAAGGATCAAATCAAAATCAGAGCAGTAACAGTTGAGGCAGAAGCGGAAGATATCAGAGTAATTTTCAAAGAGGAAGACAAAATCAAAGAGGAAGCTATGGTAGAGGTGGAGCAAGAAGTTGGGGATAGAATCAATCCTACAACACCACCTACAACAACTACGCAAATGATACGCAGAATGAAAGTCATACATCATTGATGATGAACTCAATCAGCACATCAGATAATGAAGACCTAAAGGTATTTTACATTGATTCCGAATGTTCTAATCACTTATCAGGAAATATATAACTGATGTCAGAATTGGACAAACGTAGTTCCAGTCATACTGTTCAAATAGGTGACAATACGAGGCATAGTGTACATTCAATTGGAAAAGTGAAATGTAAGAGTGGAGCAGATTTGCTAACCAATGTTTTGTATGTTCCGACAATACCGAAAAATTTAATTAGTGTAGGATAGATAGTTGAGAAAGGTTTTCAGGTCAGATTTAAAAATGAAGGAGTATTTGTAGAAGATCTCGAGAATGGATATAATCAGATTGTCTCTGGTAAGAAAGAAGGCAGACTCTTTACTTTAAGAGTACAAGGGAACATTGGCCAAGCGTTGCTCACACATGGTGAAAAGGTGATTACAGAACTTGATCTCTGGCATAAGAGATTGGGTCATTTCAATGAAAAAGGAATAAAATCTATGATTCCAAACCAGTCAGTATTGGGATTACCGAATGTACAGAATCAACATATGATTCACAAGTGCAAAGCATGTCAGATGGGAAAAGCCCACAGGTTACCTTTCCAAAAGAAAGGATTCAAACATGATGGAGTACTTGAACTCATTCATACAGATGTATGGGGTCCCACAAAAGAAGGATCAATCAGCGGATCGAGGTATTATGTTTTATTCATTGATGATGCTACAAGGTGGATAACTCTTTATGTTTTGAAAGAGAAATCAGAAGTGTTTGGAGCTTTCAAACACTTTCATGCATATGCTGAAAGACTCACAGGACGAAAGCTAAAGAGACTGAGGTCTGATGGAGGGGGAGAATACTCCTCCCGAGAGTTCAATGACTATCTTTGGAATGCAGGTATTAAGAGAGAAATAACTTGCAGGTATACACCACAACAAAATGGTGTAGTAGAAAGAAGGAACCGAACTCTAGTTGAGTTTGCATGAGCTATGCTAAAGGAAAAGGATTGTCCAAATTATCTTTGAGCTAAAGCTGTAAATACAACTACATACTTGGTAAACAGATTACCATGTACGGCATTAGATGGAATGACCCCTTATGAAGCCTGGTGGGGAAAGAAGCCAACACTTGATCATTGCAAGGTGTTTGGATCAATAGCTTACGCTTATGTACCATCACAACTCAGACATAAGCTTGAACCAAAAGCTGAGAAATATGTGTTCGTCGGATATGGTGAAAAACAGATGGGCTATAGGTTGTGGAGCCCTCTAACAAAACAGATTACTGTTTCCAGAGATGTTACATTTGATGAACAAAAAAGCTGGTATACACATCAAAGTCATACAACGAAAGAATTTGAAGAAGAGGTAAGAAGAAGAGAGAAAGGAAAATCAATTGTGCAGGTAAATAGAGATGAAGACTATATGCAGGCGAGTACGTCCAGGATCGGATTAGGTATGAGAAATGGAGATGAACAGGGATTTGATGAAGACGTGTATCCAGATAGACATGAAAACAGGAATAGAAGACAACCAGAAAGGTATTCCTATGATACCTCATATATAACTCAGAAAAATTATGCATATATGGTCAAAGATGATGAAGAACCTCAGAACTATGATGAAGCTAAAGGCAAGAAGCAATGGGAAGAAGCAATGGAAGAAGAGTTTATCGCAGTGGAAGAGAACAAGACATGGGAACTTGTTCCAAAACCAAATGGTAAGAAAGTGATTGGAAACAAATGGGTCTTCAAAGTTAAGAAGCTTGCAGATGGAAGGATAGCCAGATTGGTTATCAAGGGCTATGCTCAGACGCATGGCATAGATTATGACGAGACGTTTAGACCGGTGGCAAAGATGTCAACCATAAGGACAGTGATTGCTATAGCAGCATCAAAAGGATGGAAGCTAAGTCAGCTAGATATAAAGAACGCATTTCTGAATGGATACATATCAGATGAAGTCTACATGGAACAACCGAAAGGGTTTGTAAGTTCCAGATACCCAAACTTCGTTTGCAGATTAAAGAAAGCACTTTACGGACTCTCATCAAAAGAACAGAAGAAGGTATGATCTACATTTGTATTTATGTAGATGACATTATAATCACAGGGACTTTAGATGAAGGAATTAAAGAAGTAAAGAGATTACTCAAAAGGGAGTTTCATATCAGTGATCTAGGAAAGTTGTCATACTTTCTAGGAATGGAAATCACATACACAGATCATGGTGTATATGTTACACAAGAAAGGTATCTCCAAAACTTATTAAAGAAGTTTAATATGGAGAATTGCAGAGAAGCTTCAACACCGCTTGAAGCAAATCATAAACTCAGCAAATACAGTGGTGCAGAGTTTAAAGATATGAGGAAATATCAATCGTTAGTGGGAAGTCTAATTTACGCTACACTAACACGACCGGATCTTAGCTATGTAGTGGGAGTTCTTTCATAGTTCATGCATTGTCCGAAAGATCAACATTGGGTTGCAGGACAGAGAGTTCTTAGATATATAAAAAGAACAATAAGAGAATGATTATATTATCCTTTTATGTCAGAGATACAGCTGAGAGCATTCAGTGACTCAAACTGGGCAAGAAGTCAAGATGACAGAAGGTCAACGCATGGGTATATGATATACCTAGGAGATAAGCTAGTAAGCTGGTGTTCAAAGAAACAACACACAGTGGCTTTATCGTCTACAGAAGCAGAATACAAAGGACTTGTAGAAGCAGCTAAAGAAGTAATATGGATGCAGACCTTGTTCAAAAGCATGGGTATTGATCAAGGTATACCTATCATACATGGAGATAATATGAGCTCGCTGTATCTTGCAGCAAATCCAGTATTTCATGTAAGAACAAAGCACATAGAAATTCAGTATCATTTCCTGAGGGAAAAGGTAATGGAAAAGAAGATAGAAATAGTATACACTCCGACAAAAGATCAGATTGCAGATATTCTGACAAAGAGCTTGGATGGAACAAAGACAAGCAGATTCAAGGAAATGGCAGGTATAAAAGAAAGAAAAATATATGAAGACAGGAAGAGTCAAATTAGTGATTGAGGGGGAGTTGTTGAAGAATCACTCACGAATTTGACGTACAGACAAAGGAAGATAAAGAGAAGTGGAATCAAATATTCAGAAAATCAAAAGCCTTAATGAAGGGACAAATTCACGACCGTTATGTACAGTACAGAATCTTGCAGAATCAGAGTTCGTTACACCGAATCAAACTGTATATACAGAGAGAACGTGCATAAGAATAAAAGAGGGAAGTGCGAGCTAGAACGTGCGTGAAGAGCGCGCAGTATAAATAGAGCACATACAGAGGTCAAAAAGACAAAGAGAGAGGAAGAGAACAGAGAGATGAGAAAATGAGAAGATGCCAGAGATCGTGTATGTATAGAGACTGAAGAAAGAGTGAGTTAGAAGTTTTTCAGAAGACGCCATAGATCGCGTATGTACAGATGAATAACAGAAACCTGAAATGTGAGGTGTTCATCTGAGAGAGATGGTAAAGAGAAACTACTCAGTGTAGGAGAGTTTCCATAGCTTGAGCAAGAAGAGGCCAAGTTAATTTGTACACATCTTCTCTAATAGAAAACACATGTTCATGTGGAAGTTTGCGCGCACTGTTCATATGTGAAGAACTCTTAGTATTTTCGTGTTACGGCAAAAAGTTCGTTAACTGTTAAAAGTTACAGTTCGTTAGTAAACGTGTCCCTCAGTACTCTCTCAGTCAATGAATATTTTTGGTCAGTTATAGTTTTCTTAGAAAACAAATTTCTCGGTAGAACAACGAAGTATATCTCGCAGAGTAAATTAAAGGTTTGTATGAGAGTTAGCTT
>CM035425.1:14549466-14551966 GCA_020310875.1 Ceratopteris richardii | reverse complement strand
AACTCCAACTGCATAAGATAAATCAGGCCTAGTTAATGTAGCATAGATAAGACTACCAACCAAACTCTGATATAACTTCATATCCTTGAATTCTTCTCCACCATATCTGCTCAATTTGTGATTCACCTCCATTGGAGTAGGTGCTACCCTCCAATCATTCATTTTAAACTTGATTAACAAGTTTCTCAAATACCTTTCTTGAGTCACATACACTCCATGTTGAGTGTATGAAATCTCCATGCCCAAGAAATATGACAAATCTCCCAAATCACTGATTTTGAACTCTTTCTCCATTTGCTCCTTTAGGCTTTGAATGCCTTTCTCATCTGTACCTGTAAGAATTATATCATCAACATATATGTACATATAAATGAACCCATCATCACTTGCTTTAACAAGCAAGCTACTATCTACTTTAGATACTTGAAATCCAAGTTCTTTCAAGAACTTCACAAGTCTATAATTCCATGCCCTTGGGGCCTGCTTCAACCCATACAAAGCTCTCTTGAGCTTACATACATGATCTGGATACCTTTTATCTCTAAATCCTTGAGGTTGCTCCATGAAAACATCATCTAAAATGTAACCATTTAAAAAAGCATTCTTCACATCTAATTGACATAATTTCCAACCTTTACATGCAGCAATAGCTATGAGTGTCCTGATGGTTGTCATCTTTGCCACAGGACTATAGGTCTCATCATAATCAATACCATATGTTTGAGCAAACCCTTTCACAACAAGTCTAGATTTATACCTAGACACACTTCCATCTACAAACCTCTTAGTCTTGTAGACCCATTTGCATCCAATGATCTTCTGACTATTTGATTTAGGAACCAAATCCCATGTCTGATTCTCCATTAATGCATCATATTCTTCCTGCATAGCTTTCTCCCAATTTTCCTTACCTTTTGCCTCTTCATATGTGGAAGGGTCTTCATCTGCCTTTATCATGTAAGCATAATCTTTGGTAGCCAAAAAAGAAGTATCATAGCTATACCTTGTAGGTTGCCACTTGTGTCTTGATGACCTTCTAAGTTCTCCACTCCTTGAGGTTTCTGGTTCTTCACACTCAGGATCAAATCTTGGCATTTCTTCAACTTCAACCTGCACTTCATTATTCTCCTCTTCATCAAATATCTGAACCTTTGATTTACCTTTCTTTTGACTCAGAACTTCTTCATCACCTGAATTAATATTGATTGTACCTGCATACCAAGTACCTTGCTCATCAAATGTAACATCTTTTGATACAAGAAATTGTTTTGTGGATGGACTCCACAACCTATATCCCATCTGCTTGTCATCATAACCAATGAATATATACTTTTCAGCTTTAGGTTCTAACTTGTGTCTTAATTGTGATGGCACATTTGCATATGCCAAACATCCAAATATTTTGCAATGATCCAAGGTAGGTCTCTTACCCCACCATGCCTCATATGGTGTCATACCCTGCAAAGCTTTACATGGTAGCCTATTGACCAAATAAGTAGCTGTATTTACAGCCTCAGCCCACAAATAATTTGGGCAATTCTTCTCCTTCATCATTGACCTTGCAAACTCAACAAGAGCTCTATTTCTTCTCTCTGCTACACCATTTTGTTGAGGAGAGTACCTGCAAGTGATTTCCCTTTTTATACCTGCATTCCACAAGTAATCACTGAACTCATTAGAGAAATACTCTCCCCCTCCATCTGACCTTAGTCTCTTCAATTTATGACCTGTAATTCTTTCTGCATACACATGATAATGTTTGAATGTATTGAATACTTCTGACTTATCTTTGATCACATAGATAGTGATCCATCTGGTAGCATCATCAACATAAATCACATAGTATCTTGAACCATTGATATTGAAATCCTTTGATGGTCCCCACACATCTGTGTGTACCAACTCAAGCTTCTCTGAATACATGAAACCATTCTTGGAGTAAGATTGCTTATGAGCCTTACCTAATTGACATGCCTCACATATGTATGTCATATGTTGACCTGCAACATTAGGCAATCCAAGCACTGAACCATTGTTAATCATATCTTTGATACCTCTTTCATTGAAGTGTCCAAGCCTCTTGTGCCAAAGATCTAACTCAGAGATCTTATGTCCTCCATAAGTGAACAAGGCATGACCAACATTACCCTGAATCTTCAATGTGAACAACCTTCCTTCTTTCTTCCCTAAAACAATTTGTTTATACCCATTGCTAGGGTCTTCCACAAACACTCCTTCATTAGTGAATCTAACTTCATAACCTTTTTCAACAATTTGTCCTACACTTATCAGATTCTTAGGAATTGTAGGAACATACAAGACCTTACTCAAGAGAGTACTTCCATCCTTGGCCTTCACTGATCCAATTGACTTCACATTATGCTTTGTATTGTCACCTGTTTGAACAACATGATTAGATACCTTATTTTCCAAATCAGTCATCAATGCTATGTTACCACTCAGGTGATTGCTACACCCTGAGTCAATGTAGAAGACTCTT
>CM035425.1:14529932-14531966 GCA_020310875.1 Ceratopteris richardii | reverse complement strand
TTTTCATCCATTACCTGTGGACTAAGTTCTATTGGAAGAGCATCTATCGGCACTTGTGCAAACTCTAATATTTCTCTTCCCTGTAGTTTGCCATATGAATGCAAAAAGCATTCCCTTTGAGATTCAGATAATCCCTAAGCACCCATCCTCCTAACTGATGTTTACTCATCATACTCATGATGTAACACCAACTAAGAGTTTGGTACCCTAATAGGTTAGATATATCCCTATCTCCTGGAAACTCAATATCCCTAACTAATGTCAATAACTAGATTATCTCATCTAGTCAAAGACCATCATTGAAAATAGCATAACTGCTTCTCTCTAGAGTTTACAAGTGAGACTCAATCTAATCACCATGATTAACTGATCTCCCTCTTGCCTTTGATAAGAAGAGTGCCACTTATATCTAGACAACCGAAATGAGAAAGTGAAACTCTCTCTCTGTAATCTCCTCTAAGGAAAAGAGCTCCGGTAGTGTAATCTATTCCACTTTCCCTTTCCCTTTGAAAGAGATTCTTTTGAATCCGTTAGCTCTACTCATCCATGACTGAGAACATGCACATAAGTTCTCCATGTTTTGCCTTCCAAAATAGTGGAGAATCATACTCCCATATGAAGGAAATTATATTGATAAGTAGAGTAAACAAATTCCTTCTGAGATATAAACTAAGAGATGTTTTCTAAACACCTCTTCTCTCTAAAGGAAAACATACTCTATTCTTCTGCTATGAAGAAATCATGTTTTCCTTTCTTTTTTTTTTTTTTTTCTCTTTGAAAGAATAGGAGCTAAAGTGAGACCTCTGAGCTAGAATGAGATCTCTCATGGATCTCTGAGCTGATTCCCACTTTCTCCTTTCCGTAAGAGAGAAACTCATGAATTTATTTAGTCCTCTCTTCCATAGCTAATGCATAATCCCTCATTACACTTATTCCTATGAAAATGGAGAATAGATCTCCCCTAACTAATGAAGGTGTATGTAGTGAAGAGTGGAGAAAATAGATTCCTAATAAGGGTCAAAGCCCTCTACTAAAATGGTCAGCAATGATGTGACATGATACCGTAAACACATGTGTATCCATAGTGAAGAACTATCTCTGCCAACCATACTCTGTGCATGGATCTATACGATCCAATCAAACTGATGGAATTATCCTTCCTGAAAAACTGAAAAATGAGTATGTGATACCAATGGTGATAAAATCACCTATCACATTCTCTACTGGAAGAATATATCTTCTTTAAACTATGAAGGATAACTCCCAATCCTAAGGAGATGTGTACTAAGAGCTCTCCTCTGGTCTAGTGAGACATGACACCATGAATGATGAGTCCTTTTCTTCCTGGCCATAGAAGAAGAGTGCTAAAAGGGAAGTCATTTCCACCGTCCCATACCAGTGAAAACTTCTTCCAATTCACAGTACCATACCTACACTAAACCGAATATATATATTCCATGTAAAGGAATATGTAGGTGGACTCTAATGAATCCCATATCCTAAAATCATATCAATGGACTCAAATGAGTCCCATGTCCTCGAACTAGTTAGTTTGGTTCTCATCAATATGTGACAATGGATATCCCTTTTTGTTCCAAACCAACTTGTTCCTAGGTACAAAGACTAGGTCTAAGTACCTCTCTATAGATCCCGATATACATATATATGTATTGGGTACCCCAATTATTGCTGCCTAAGGGATCTATGCTCTATAACATAGAGCTAGTGCCATATTTGTGGCCTTCCTAACCATCACTCGAATCACATAAGCACTCGTCGATGCTATCTCATGAAACCCATCTGTGTGATCCCATCCAATTTGGTTTCCTTAGTAGTGTAGCAAAAATGCTTCACTACTTGCTCAAGTGATGTATATTAGTGAATCTAGTCACTCTTTGGGTATTCATCATGATACCCCATAGTTTCCTAATCATCATCTGAGACTGTTTTGAAGATAATTCAATCTTCACTACTTTGGAGATTATCATAAATGTATCTCCCGTGCCTGTATGCAACTTCCTAAAACCTATAGGA
>CM035425.1:14517432-14522432 GCA_020310875.1 Ceratopteris richardii | reverse complement strand
AAAATCTCCTGTTCCTCAGGTGGTTGAGGTATAAACATTAGTTGGTAAAACAAACACCATTTCCTCTTGTTTCTCTTGATCATCTTGGGTAGGTTGTATGCCAAACCCTATACAAGCAACAAAAAAATCATTTATATTTGTTGTCTTTTCTAGTTCTTTAAATTTTTGAATGTCAGACTCTTATGATTGATTTGCTTCTTGGCATGATAATTCTATGTCCCAAAATAACCGATAATTCTCTATATCATCCTCGTTTTTCTTCAAAAATCTCCTCGTCCAGAGGTAGTTGATGTATACACATTAGTTGGTCCATCCTATGTATTAGGATTTTGCTCCTTGGCATCAAACTCTAAGGTGCTTCTAATAATAGAGGTGGTGGCTATTCAAATTACCTTTGCTCATCCTATAGCACTATGGCTTTCTTCTTCTCTTCTTCCTTAATTTTTCGTTTATGGTTTTTTTTTTCGCTTCACCTCTTTAGCTTTTACTACTATATTTCTCTTCAACCATGCACAATATATCAAAAAAATTCTTTAGTTCCTTTTCTCTTTTCACAAAAAATGTTTTTTGTTTTGGCTCTCATCAAGTTGTCATGTAATTCTCCATATATCTTCCATTCCTCTCTTGGCACGTTAGTGGCTTTATCTAACAAATCCTATAGCATGTTTTGGTATTTTGTTTTCAAATTTGTTCATATGTGTGTGTGTGTGTGTCTATGTATATATATATATATATATGATTATCTTTTATGGATATATATTAGTACACATACATAAACATATTGAGAGTAAGGGTTTGAGGGGAGAGAGAGAGAGAGAGAGAGAGAGAGAGAGAGAGAGAGAGAGAGAAGAAGAAGAAGAAGAAGAAGAAGCTCAATAGATTTCAATGTGGAAGAAAGTAGCATAAGG
Source organism: Ceratopteris richardii (assembly GCA_020310875.1). Taxonomy (NCBI): domain Eukaryota; kingdom Viridiplantae; phylum Streptophyta; class Polypodiopsida; order Polypodiales; family Pteridaceae; genus Ceratopteris; species Ceratopteris richardii. The sequence goes on along the minus strand of CM035425.1, from coordinate 14,521,524 downwards.
AAGACTAAATTAAATTTTACAAGCAAGAGCACAAGGTCAAGAATGTTGGGTGTGAGCAAAAGTATGAGAAACACACAAGAAGCACACACAAGGAGCACAAACCCAACAAGACGCATGACAAGAGGGATGGCTGGAGTAGCTATTCTTATTGATGATCACCGAAATTCAAGTAAGGTTTGAATAATATCCCTAAGTACAAAGTACCACCACTTATGAGTGTATCATGTATGTGATAATATGGGGAAAAAACTGTACCTAGCACTAGAGTAAAATGTGTCCATGTATAGGGAAAATGTTCACATCAAAGCTGCTCAAAGAACTCATAAGTGTAACAAACCCCCTAGAGGAGGATTCGGCCATATCAGATACCCTATGCTAAAGGAGATGCATCACAAGGGTATGGTTGCACACCTACCATTGATTGTAGAGATGAAGGAACCATGTGAAGTTTGCATGATGACCAAGCAATAGAGAAATGTATCTCCACAAGAAAGAAAGAAAATGCCTCTAGAGTTTTTGCATTGACTTGTGATTAAAAAATACCTACACATGCCTTAGATGGATCTTCCTACTTCATGTTACTCGTTGATGATTATAGCAGAAAGATGTGGGTGTGCTTCCTTCGTGATAAGGCTCAATCTTTTGATAAGTTTAAAGAATGGATTTACCTTGTTGAAACTCAAATAGGGAAGAAGATGAAGAAATTCAGTAGAGACAGTGGTGGTGAGTTTACATCAATAGAATTTGAAGTTTTTCTGTGAGATTAAAGGAATCAAGCATCAATTCACAATGGCACATAGCCCTCAACAAAATGGTGATGCAGAACATCGGAATCAAACCATCATGGGAGATAGCAAGGTGCATGTTGAAGGAATTGGTTTGCCACATCAATTTTGGGCAGAGGCTATCAACATTGCTTTCTATGTCTTGAATCGAAGTTACACCAATGCATTTGATAGAAAGAGGCCTACACTAGTAACAAGCCAAGTGACAACTCATTGTTTGTCGCATCACTCCCAATGGGGATTTGTTGACATAATTTGCTAGTGATATATGTGAGTACATTAGGACCACAGGGGCACTTTTTCCCTCTTTAGGATGTTTTTTTCCCCTAGTTTGTATATATGCCTATAACCCTAACATGTCACTTATTTTTGTACATCCACTTGTTAATACATTCAGTGTTGTATGTTTTGCTCTAAGCTTCTTCTTCTTCCTTGTGCTCTTCATATGAAGTTTAAAGATGTCCCCAAATGTTTGGGCTTACTGCCTTTTGTGGATTGATCTCTTTCCATATAGCATGGCACTTCCTCATACATGAGTGCCAGCTCATTGTTGACTGCATCACTCCCAAGGGGGATTTGTTGATATATTTTGGTAGTGATGCGTGTGACTACATTAGGACCACCGGGGCATGCTTTTCCCTCTTTAGAATGTCCCCCCCCCCCCCCCCCCCCCGGAATGTATATATTCCTATGACCCTAACATTCCCTCTTCACTGTTGTGTGTTTTGCTCCAAGCTTCTTCTTCTTCCTTGTGTTGATCATGTGATTCCATAGACCTCAAACTCCAACACTCATGGAACCTTACCCTCACTAAAAGACAACTTTGTAGAAATGAGAGCCCTATTGATTTCTATGGAATTCTTGTTGGTTGCATGTATAAGCATGCCTATTTTGCATTTAATTACAATTTTCTAGACAACATGCATATGTAGATCATTCAAAACAAATAGGTCACCATTAGGGAGCACCAATCAACCACAAGAATTTCCATAGATTAATTATATTGACCTACATATTTCAAGATATTTCTTAAAGTGAGGATGTGAATCTCACAATTTCAGTTGAATCTTGCTTGAAACTTGTGAGATAGTAGAGATGTCATCTATCGCTCTTATCCATGAAAATGTTTCAATTTATTTTTATAGGATTTTTTTTACATTCATGAAGTGCTCTATTTTTAAAGATTAACACAAAGCAAGTGTTGTACCACATAGTGTCAAGCTAAAAACATTGAAGTTCATGATGAAATCATCAGTTTCTCACTTATGAGAACATCTATGAATTAATCTTTGTGTGTGCATAGATCACCCTAACCTTTTTAATTCACATACATGCATTTTGTAACTTAGGATGGGTAGAACTTTCTCGTTTTCCTAGTTCTAAGTACTAGGCATCCAAATTTTTGTGTGATAGGTGGCAACCCTAGTTGTGCTATGGGATTTTGCATTAAATTTGGTTATATTGGTTGTACCGTAGCCTATAGTCATGGCCTGATAGGCGGTACATATACTATGGGCATGAAGCTTTATGGTATTTCATCTACTTGTATGCCAATGACGTATGCCTCTATGGGTTGCAAAGATTCTTGTAGTTCTTGTACAATTGAAGGCTATTTTGTATTGATTCTCACTCCTATATCTGTGAGAACCTTATTTATTTGCACCTTGATTGTTTCCAATCCTACTTGAATATAGGGGCCTCGATCACTGAGTTTATGAGAGGATCATTTACTATTTGTACATGTAACCATAGGGAAGATCTTTGTTTGTTCCCTTGCGCATTGGCATGCAAAGAGATTTTGCTCCATAAGGCTAATCGTGAAGAGCTCTATATTATAGACATATTCATCCATGCACTCTTCCATGGTGACAACTTGTTCATTCACACAAACATCACATGTGGCTAATATCTACATCCAACCTTGGGATTCAAGAGCCTCATTTGGAGACATTTTTGGAATATACACCCGGTATTCCATAGGTATTTTTTATTTCTTTAGTGGCAGTACAACTTTAAGAATCTTCTCTTCTCTCAAAGATGACTAAGGTGTGGAAGGGAGTTCTAATAGAAAGAGGTAAGTGATCAATATGTGGGTTTACCAAAGGTGGAGAACTTGATCATGGTGGAGGTGAATAAATCAAATTATTGGGAGATGCATAAGATTGTGAGGTAGTGATCTATTGTAGCAAGGAAGATGGAAAGGTTGCAAGAGGGTGAGCTTTGAGTTGATGGAGTGAACGGATGTGATTTTTGTTATGGCATGAAGAAAGGAAGTGGAATGTTGTGCTTCTAGGGATGTAGACTTATGGATGGAGACATTCAAGAATGGTGATGGTGGAAGATGATCTCATGGAGGGAATGTAGACTAATGGACCAATGTAGAAGGAAAATCCTGCACAACAACCATTATTGACATGGGAGTTTTTTCTTTTGGATCCATAAGACATTAAACAAAATATGTAGAAGATCCCATGTCAAAGTTGACGAATCTGCCTTGCTTGTTGCACTTACGGCCTCCTTGTAGTAGTATTCCATAAGAATATGACACTTCTTCCATATGAGAAGGTGGAGGAAGAAAAGAGGTTGTTGTAAGAGCAAGGTAGACTAGTTGGATTTGTCACTTGGTTTATTCAAAAGTTTATGTTACACTTATGAATACTTCAAGTAGCTTTGATGTAAATCTTCTCCCTATACATGGGTGGTTTTTAATCTAGTGATGGATAGAGGTTTTCTACCCATGTTACCACATACATGATACACTCATATGTGGTGGTAGTTTGTACTCAGGGATATTATTCAGCTCTTACTTAAGCTCTGTTCATCCTTAATAGAGAGATCTATTCCAACCATCTATCTTCTCCATGTCTCTTTTTGCATTTGTTCTCCTTGTGTGTGTGCTTCTTGTGTGTCTCTTGCACTTCTACACACACCCAAGAATGGTATCATAATAGGTTCAACTCCTTCTAAATTTTAATTTCAATAGCTAGAAAGCATTTCTACTAGTCGTGCTAGGGCTTTACCCCCCATAGATGATATTTGTTGTATATTATTGAACAATGCATTGCTAAAGTGTTATATTATTAATGTATTAATATGTTTTTGATGTTTCTGATATAGCAGCTGAAGGTTCGTGAGGAGCGTGCAAGGCGTGAAAGGGTGGACATCAATAATCCGAATAATTATTATTTAACTTGTAAATAAACCTACGTAGAAGGTTCTATTGTTAGAAAAGTAATGGTTAGAATAAGGGTCGTTATAGACCGCAGTTTCTATTTTTCAAAGTAATGGCTTTCTGTAAAAGTTACCA
>CM035425.1:14497432-14502432 GCA_020310875.1 Ceratopteris richardii | reverse complement strand
TGTTCCTGACTCAAATTAACTTATATACCTAAAGTTTACATCCTTTTTTACTTGAACTCGTAAGTTCTAAAGATCAAATACAAATCTAGACTCTAATTTTGCACTAATTTACAATAGTGAAATTGTCCCTTCACTTAGGCTTGATTTTCTGTAGGTCTTTTCTTCACTTCTTCTTTCCTCCATCATATGTCTCCATATGTCTTCATATATGCATGCCTAATTAGTGAGTGAAGCCCCAACAGCTCCCCCTCAATCACTAATTAGCATAATTTGACTTCTTCACATAGTCTCTTTCTCTTTTATTCCTGCCATCTCCTTGAACTTACTTGTCTTTACTCCATCCAAGCTTTTTGTCATAATATCTGCAATCTGATCTTTTGTGGAAGTATACACCACTTCAATCTCTTTCTCCATTACCTTTTCTCTAAGAAAATGGTACTGTATCTCTATGTGCTTTGTCCTTGCATGAAACACAGGATTTGCTGCAAGATATAATGAACTCATGTTATCTCCATGAATGATGGGTATACCTTGATCAATTCCCAAGCTTTTGAATAATGTCTGCATCCATATGACTTCCTTTGCTGCTTCCACAAGTCCTTTGTATTCAGCTTCAGTTGATGATAAGGCCACTGTGTGTTGTTTCTTTGAACACCAACTCACAAGCTTATCTCCAATGTATATCATGTAGCCATGTGTAGACCTTCTGTCATCTTGACTTCCTGCCCAATCTGAATCACTATAGGCTCTCAATCTTATATCTGATGTAAAAGGATAATACAATCCTTCTTTCAAAGTCCCTTTGATATATCTAAGGACTCTTTGACCTGCAATCCAATGTGGATCCTTTGGACAATGCATGAATTGGGAAAGGACACCAACTGCATAACTAAGATCAGGCCTTGTTAGAGTTGCATAAATCAAACTTCCAACTAGAGATTGATACTTCCTCATGTCTTTGAACTCTGCACCATCATATCTACTGAGTTTGTGATTGACTTCTAATGGTGTAAATGCCTCTCTGCAATTCTCCATGTTAAACTTCTTTAGAAGATTCAAGAGATACCTTTCTTGTGATACATAAATGCCATGCCTTGCATAAGTGATTTCCATTCCAAGAAAATATGATAATTTTCCTAGATCACTTATCTTGAATTCTCTTTCAAGTAGCTTCTTCACCTCCTTGATTCCTTCATTTGAGGTACCTGTAATTATAATGTCATCTACATATATACAAATGTAGATCATACCTTCATCTGTTCTTTTGATAAGTAAGCTTGCATCTGCCTTTGAACTTTGATATCCAAGATCATTAAGATACTTTACAAGTCTATAATTCCAAGCTCTTGGAGCTTGCTTCAAACCATAAAGGGCTCTTCTCAACCTGCAAACATAATTTGGACACTTATGATCTGCAAACCCTTGAGGTTGCTCCATGTAAACCTCATCTGATATATATCCATTCAAAAATGCATTCTTAATGTCCAATTGACTCAATGTCCATCCTTTTGATGCTACAATGGCAATGATTGTCCTTATGGTTGACATCTTTGCCACAGGACTGAATGTCTCATCATAATCTATGCCAAATGTTTGAGCATAGCCTTTAACCACCAATCTAGCTTTGTATCTGGCTATAGTTCCATCTGCATGCTTCTTAACTTTGTAAACCCATTTGTTTCCAATCACTTTCTTACCATTAGGCTTTGGGACAAGTTCCCAAGTTTTGTTCTCTTCAAGAGCATCAAATTCTTCCTTCATTGCTACTTCCCATTGTCTCTTACCTTTTGCTTCATCATAGCTTTGAGGTTCTTCATCTTCCTTAACCATGTAAGCATAATTTTTCTGAGTCAAGTAAGAAGTGTCATATGAATACCTTGTAGGTTGATTCCTTATTCTGGTTGACCTTCTTGGTTCACACACTTCATGTCTATCTGGATGTACTTCTTCATCAAATATTGGTCCATCTCCATTCCTTCTATATGATCCAACTCTTGATGTGCTTGCTTGCATATGTTCTTCATCTCCATCTAACTGCATATGTGATTTACCTCTTGCACTCCTTCTTATCTCTTCCTCAAATGTTTCAAGCTCACATTCTTTATCTGCATACCAACTCTTCTGTTCATCAAAGGTCACATCTCTGGAAACAATAAAATGTTTAGTTAAAGGACTCCATAGTCTATAACCCATTTGCTTTTCATCATACACAATAAACACATATCTTTCTGCCTTTGGTTCAAGCTTATGTCTGAGTTGTGATGGTACATAAGCATAGGCAATTGACCCAAACACTTTACAATGGTCAAGTGTTGGTTTCTTACCCCACCAAGCTTCATAAGGGGTCATACCATTCAAAGCTCCACATGGTAACCTATTCACAAGGTATGTGGCTGTATTTACAGCCTCAGCCCAAAGATAATTAGGGCAATTCTTTTCTTTTAACATTGCTCTTGCAAATTCAACCAATGTTCTATTCCTCCTTTCTGCCACCCCATTATGTTGAGGTGTATACCTGCAAGTTATCTCTCTCTTGATACCTGCATTCCAAAGATAATCATTAAACTCTTGGGAGAAGTATTCTCCCCCTCCATCAGACCTTAGCCTCTTGAGTTTGTGACCTGTAACTCTTTCTGCATAAGCATGAAAATGTTTGAAGGCTCCAAAGACTTCTGATCTTTCCTTTAGAACATAAAGGGTTATCCACCTTGTAGCATCATCAATAAACAAAACATAATACCTAGATCCATTTATTGAACCTTCTTTTGTTGGTCCCCATACATCTGTATGTATGAGTTCAAGCAAACCATCATGCTTGAAACCTTTCTTCTGGAATGGTTGTCTATGAGCTTTTCCCATCTGACAAGCTTCACACTTGTATATCATATGTTGATTCTTCACATTTGGTAGTCCCAATACAGATTGATTTTCCACCATAGTTTTGATTCCTCTTTCATTGAAATGTCCCAATCTTTTATGCCAAAGATCTAACTCTGTAATTACTTCATCACCATGTGTAATTAGGGCTTGACCAACATTTCCTTGCACTTTGAGAATAAAAAGTCTACCTTCCTTCTTGCCACAAACAATGGGTTTGTAAGCATCCTCTGGATCTTCAACAAATACCCCTTCATTTGTAAATCTGACTTGAAAACCTTTTTTCCACTATTTGTCCAACACTAATCAGATTCTTTGGTATTGTTGGAACATACAAAACATTTGTTAATAAATCAGCTCCACTCCTGCACTTCACTTTTCCAATTGAATGCACATTATGCTTTGTATTGTCACCTGTTTGTACTGTATGACTTGAATTTCCTTCTTCCAATTCTGACAATAATTCTATATTACCTGATAAATGATTTGAACAACCAGAGTCAATATAGAATACCTTGAGATCCTCCTTCTCTGATGAACTAATTGAATTCATCATCAATGTTGTATGGTTGTCATTCTGTGTATCATTTGCATAATTGTAATATGTGGTGTTATATGATTGATTCTGATTCCAATTTCTTCCACCACCTCTACCAAAACTTCCTCTTGAATTATGTCTTCCTCTTTGAAATTGATTCTGAAACCTTCCACCTCTTCCTCTGCCATTGTTGTTCTGATTTTGGCTTGCTCCTTGTTGATTGTGCCAACAATCATATGCTAGATGATTACTCAATCCACAAATCCAACATGTCTTCTTGTTATTGTTCTGATTACCTCTACCTCTTCCATTACCTCGACCTTTGCCTCTGCCAAAACCTCTTCCTCTTGCATAATTTGCTTGAGTTGTTGACTCTTCTTCACCCTTTGCCTTGCCTTTATCTCCTTTCTTTTTATTCTTCACATACATTGCAGAACTTTGACCTTTGTCTCCATCTGACTTTAAGTCTTGCTCAAATGTAAGCATCAATCCAAGTAATTGATTCAATTCTGGCACATAATGGTTTAATGAGAGTTCTGTTGAAAGTACAAAAGGCTTCCACCTTTCATCACCTCTTAATCCTGCAAGTAATTGAGCTATCAACCTATGATCTTCAATATCCTCATCAATAGATCCAAGGCTATCTGCCAAGTCTTTCATCTTAGTAACATAATCACTAATGCTTTGACTTTGCTTTTTCTTGAATGTGGTAAACTCTGACCATAAGCTAGCTTTCCTAGCTTTAGTAGTGTTTTGGAAGTGGTCTTCCAAAGCATTCCAAATATCTTCAGCTGTTTCTAAACCTCTGATATGTGGCAACAAGTGATCTGTAATAGTGTTGTATATATAAGCTCTTGCACTTGCATCTCTCTTCTGCCATAGCTTCAAAGCTTCTAGCTCTTCCTTCCTTGGATGACTTTCATCTTCAAATTTAGGCTTCTCCTCTTCACCTGTCACATATACCATTAAGTCCTTACTCATAAGTAAGGCCTCCATCCTCATTACCCAAGCAGGATAGTTATCTCTGTCCAATTTGTCAATGGACACATGATCTGCCATGGTATCCTTGCTTCTGCTTCAACCTGTAAGTGTAAGGTTAAAGAATGATACCTTTTGTAGACCTTTACTCTTGGGAGTAACTTCGAAATACTCTTCTGATGACTTTGATTGTTGAACACCTCAGCTGCCTCCTTCTTTGATAAAGAACTCTTCAAATCTTCTTGTATCTGCACTCCTTTTATTCTCGAGGACCTTATCTGCTCTGATACCACTTGTTGGTGTGTAAAACACCACAAGAACTAAACTAATGTGGTATTAGAAGACCTCCATAACCACCATTAGCTTAGCAACACTCACATTATGAGTCTTCATCTCTGAACTTAGTGAAAATCAAAATTTCACTTCACAGAAATCTGCGCCTTTTCTTCAATCCTTCAATCTGACCTGTATTAGCTTAATCTTTGCCAAATCTTTTGATTACTTGCTAAGAAAAGTTCTTGCTAGTGTTAAGCAACACATAACAAACAAAACTTTCAAGCAATAACTTCACAATCCTCTGATTTTGTACCAATCTTTACACTATGTC
>CM035425.1:14482432-14484932 GCA_020310875.1 Ceratopteris richardii | reverse complement strand
TGCAAGTGTTGGAGAAGAAATTGAGGAAGAGCAAATAGTCAGACAAGTGATCAATGGACTAAAGGCAGATGACAAGTGGGAGAGCTTTACCACAGGAATGGACTTATACATGGACATCCAAGCACCTGATCTAACAGCTCTGATTGGACAACTCTTTACACATGAAGCAAAGATCACAAAGAATGGAGAGCAATCAAAAGGTAACAATCCCTCTGCCCTATATACTGATAAGAAGGTAAAAGATAAAGGTAAAAGCAAGAAGGTTGATGAAGAAGGCTCTACCTCCCAAGCAAACTATGCAGGGAGAGGTAGATCATCTAGAGGTAGGGGCAGAGGAGGTAAGTCAGGTAGGGGGAGACCCTACAATCAATCTCCATGCAATATCTGTGGCTTGTCTAACCATACTACAGATGAATGCTACAAAAACTACAAGAACCAAAGAGGAAGAGGTCACCAAAGAGGAGGATACTCTCAAGGCAGAGGCAGATTCAACCAATCTCAAGGCTACCATGGCTACAACAATAATTATAACAACAACTACAATCACAATGACAACTATCAAGGTGGATACAGGAATAGGAAGGATTACAACAATTATGCAGAGGAGCAAGATGATTCCCTGTTGATCATGAATGTGACATCTAAATCAGGTATCAATGATGACCACTTATTCTATATTGATTCAGGTTGCTCTAACCATGTAGCTGGAAATGTTGCCTTACTCTCTGATTTAGAAGAACCCAAAGGCAAGCACCAAGTGCAGACAGGTGATGACACTAAACATTCAGTTGTTAAAGTAGGCAATGTCAAAACAAGTGATGGTAATCAGAATTTATTGAGCAGAGTGTTGTATGTTCCAACAATCACCAAGAATCTGATGAGTGTAGGTCAGATTGTGGAAAAAGGTCTACAGGTCAGGTTCACTCAACATGGTGCATATGTGGAGGATCCAAGACATGGATTCAGAAGGATAGCCAAGGGAGAAAAATCAGGTAGATTGTTTACCTTTGAACTTGAAGACACTAAAAGTATTGCTTTGTACAACTATAAGGATCAAACCCTATCAGAATTGGAGATTTGGCACAAGAGATTAGGTCACATTGGAGAGACGACTTTAAAACAAATGAGTAGGGATCAATGTGTGCTTGGGATACCTAATGTATCCAAGCAACACATGATATACAAGTGTGGGGCTTGTCAATTTGGTAAGTCACACAGGTTGCCTTATACCAAGAAAGGTTTTATGCATGAAGATTATCTGGAATTGGTGCATACAGATGTTTGGGGACCTAGCAAGGAGCCATCCATATCTGGATCAAGGTACTATGTGTCCTTTATTGATGACTATAGCAGGTGGACTGTCTTATACTTCATGAAACATAAAGATGAAGTATTTAATTGTTTCAAAAGGTATCTTGCATTAGTTGAAAATCAAACATGTAGACATTTGAAGAAGCTAAGGTCAGATGGTGGTGGAGAATACTTCTCCAATGACTTTGAAGATTTCTTGCAGGAAAGAGGCATCAAGAGGGAGATTACTACAAGGTACTCACCTGAACAAAATGGGGTAGTTGAAAGGAGGAATAGACTCATTGTAGAGACAACTAGGTCTATGCTTAATGAGAAAAAATTGCCAAATTATCTTTGGGCAGAGAGTGTATCTACTGCCACATATTTAATTAACAGGTTGCCATCAAAGACACTTGATGGGATGACACCCTATCAGGCTTGGCATGGTAAGAGACCATCTTGGATCATTGCAAAATTTTTGGATGTGTTGCATATGTGCATATTCCCTCACAGGTAAGGGGAAAGCTAGACCCTAAAGCTGAAAAATGTATCTTCATTGGTTATGATTTGAATCAGAAGGGATACAGATTCTACAACCCCTCAAACAAAGGCTTCAAGGTAAGCAGAGATGTCATCTTTGATGAAAATGATTCATGGTATGAAAATGAGTGTAGGAAAGTTAGCCTACCTTATGACATGGAAGAAGACTTTCCCAAGCTTATCAAGCAAGAACCAATTCAGAAAGAGGACACAAGCTCAGATGATGAAGACACCATCAACATTGAAGAGTTCAAGGCTTGGAAATCCAAAGGGAAGATGAAGGTGAAGCAACTAGAAGATAATCCAGAATCCTCAACTCAAGCTATGAGGAGATCTCATAGAGAAAAGAAAAAACCTATTAGATATGGGTATGATACTTCACTTGTAACCAAGCACTCTGTATATCTTGCAAAGGATCTCTTGAATGAAGAACCAGGTACATTTGAAGAAGCAATCACTAAACCAGAATGGAAGGAAGCAATGGATGAAGAAATGGAGGCTCTCAAGGAAAGTGACACTTGGGACTTGGTACCCAAGAAGGACTCCATGAAGGTGATAGGATCCAGATGGATCTACAAACTCAAGAGAAACTCAGATTGTACAATAAACAGGTATAAAGCTAGGTTGGTAGCCAAGGGTTTTGCAACAAACCCAAGGCATTGATTATGAG
>CM035425.1:14282432-14449932 GCA_020310875.1 Ceratopteris richardii | reverse complement strand
CTAAAGATAAAAAAAAATCACGATTGTGTGCGGAAAAAACACAATTTTGAGGCTCAAAATTTCACGATTTTGACCTCAAAATTTCATGTTTTTGACCTCAAAATCACAAAAAGAAAATCATGATCATGTGAATGCATGATTGTGAACCAAAAAAAAAAAAAACAATTTTGAAGCTCAAAATTGCAAGATTTTGACCTTAGAATCACAAAAAATCATGACTGTGTGAAAACACAATTGTGAGTTAAAAATCACGATTTGAACACAAAGTCATGATTGTCAATAGAGAATCTTGATTTCTCAAAATCGTGATTTTGAGCACCTCAAACCATGATTCTCTACACAAAATCGTGAATTTTCAAAAACTAACCAAAACATAATTCTCTTTAGATTGAACAATATCCAAAATACCAAAAAAATTCAAAGATAATATAAAAACTGAAAAAATGAGGAAAATCATCATACACTCTAAAAATTGCAATTCTTTGAGAAAAACATGATTTTGAGCCCAAAATCATGATTTTTCCAAACGAATTGAAAATTTTAAAATTTTGAGGTACATGCCAAAACAATACAATTGGTAACATTAAGAGACATATTGGGGAAGAAAATACCAAAATCTAAGTAAACAAATTTCTAACCCTAGTTATCTCAAGAGGGTTTTTGTGGAGATTGCATAAGATTGATAAGATCAAGGTTAGGATTTGTTACAAACCACAGTCAAAGATGTAAGGAGTCTTGGGCACAACAAAACACATGGAAGGGTGTTTGTTGTTAACCTTTGGAGTTGTCCTCTCCAATCATTATGGCATAAAAGATCAACTACACATCTTTAAATTGTCAATCCGGGAAGTATGCAAAGACCACATCCCCTTCTAGTGAATGGAATCCAAGAATAAGGGTTGGAATGACTAATTTTTTGAGAAATTTATGAATATGGAAAGAAATATCTAGCATTTTGATTATCTTGATTTCCACAACAACATTTTCAATGATCTTTGTGCCTAAAGTGTGCCATTTCCACAGTAGAATACAAATATGAAGTCAAATTTCAAAAACAGTATCTATATCACATAGAGGAGACAATCGCGATTTTGTTAAAAATGATATATTCTGATTCCAGCTTCATTCTTCTGCTTATTCTTGCTTAATACAATAAGATTCACCTATCCTTCTTCATATCACTCAGAAATAGATAGCTAAAGCTCACAAATTCCATGGATCACACGAAGAATAGACTCAACAAATCAAGAGAAAGAGCATGAAAGGAAAAAACACGATTTTCTGCAGGAGAGCTCTTCTCATTACTTGGATAGCATTATAATAATACAACCAACCTCTTCAAAATAGAAGAAATTATCTTTTATACTTTTTCAAGTGTCCCTTTTCACACTTGAATTTTGGTCCTTTTCTCCTTCTATTCTAAAACTATGCTATCTAAGAGCTTCCAAAAATTCTAGAAAATTACATATGATCCTATTTTACATGAGGAAGACTCTTCCTCAATTTTTACATCATTTGTATAAATATTTCTACAGATTTTTGACATTTTACAAATAATTTTCCTTCAAAAATTGCTTCTTCTAACATCCCTCCCCTCCTCATCTTTTTGGCTCTTGACAAAAATATCCTGACAAGAAAAATAATGAGAGCTTCCTTCATTTCTTCTTTCTTTGATAAACTTGAGACAACAAGTCATGACTCTTTCTTTCTGTAATATTCAAATTGTTGATCATTACAAATAGATCTTTCCTCCATTGTACTGCTGCCTCTGGTCTGTCTATCACATCTTTCTTCAAGTATTCTGTATAAGCAGCTTCATATGCAGTGAGTCTTGATTTAGTTATTACTGATAAATTCCCAAAAATTTCTGACTCTCTTTCAAAAAATCCATAGTCAAAAGCATCTTCGAAGATTTGAAGATAATGGCTTCCCAAAAATACTATTCTGCTGTAATATGCCATTAAACAAATTCGGTCTTGTGTTTCACTTAGGTCAAAAAGTAAAGCATCTGTGGGTGAGTTGAATCCAATGTAATTGAGAGTTCTGACATCTGTATCTGTGAAGGTTTCTATGCATGCTACCACAAGTTGCATCTACTCTTATCAATAATATACAAGCTGGATCATTTACATATTTGTATGTAGATATAACAGATTCTGCTGTATCAATCATATACTTCTTTGTTGGCCATGTTCCTGCTTTAGGTCCTGCTATCTTTGGAAAGTTCAACCATTTTGCTGGAATCTATCCTGCATTTCTTCTTTCCCAAAACACTAACCATTCTCTTCTCCTTGCTACTGGACAATAGGTTGGATTTATCTTTAGGTGCAAAGGTGCCTCTTTCCAGATCTTCCTACATTCCTTGTTAGCATCCAACCATCTGTTCCGCCATTTTGGGTTAGCTTTTTCGAACAACTCCTTAGTGACATTAATATCTTCTTCATATTCCAAATATCTGTTTGGTGGTAGTCCTACCCTCGCAATCTGATAATTTCTAATACTTTCCATAATCATACAAAATGGTATTCCTAGACCATATGTTGCCCAATGGTGTTGATCTGGGTTTACTCCTTTGTTGAGAGCAAAATTTACAATCTATTCTTCATATTCATTATGCATTTTTCTTATGAATTCCATTCTTGATTCCCTGTCTGCTAAAAGCTTTTGAACAAATTCATCTGAATATTCTTCAACAGCTTTGTATTCTTGTTCATAAAAATTTTGAATTTTGTTATCTTCTCCTCCTTCATGTTCCTCTGCTTGTGTAGTCACTACCTGTTCTTCAACCTGTTTTTGTGAATCTTCCAAGGTTGTAGCTTCTCCACCATCAACATTAATCCTTGATTCTGGGATATCAATAACTCTTTCTCTAATTTCCATTCACTTCTTTCTTTTTCCATATCCAAATGTAATTTATTCTTTTCTTCTGCTATATCCAAATGTAATTTGTTGTATCCTCTCATTGCACTAGCAGCATGCACACTAGCTTGCTTCTCCAATTCCTTGACTTCCTTCAATTCTATTTGTAACCTTAGAATTTCTTTATTCAACTCCTCCCTCTCATCCTCGGTTATTTGTACAATCTTACTTTCTTCTTTCATTTGGCCTTCCTCCATCAACAATCTATTTATGTCTTCATTAGCTTTGACCATGATCTGATATGAGCTTTGAAGGGTTCTAAATCTTCCTTCCATTTTCTTTAATTCCAATTCCATCTTACTACTATGCTCCATCTGCTTAGCACATTTGTCCTCAAGAAATTGGATTTTATTCTGGCTTTGAACTTCTTGTCCTTCTAATGAAATTATTCTTTGAGACAAAATATCATTCTTTTCCTTGATGGCCTTAATCTGATCTTCCAGTTGTTCCTTTTCTTTCTTTTGCTCTTTAATGATCCTACTACCTTTCATAAATTCCGACTCAGCCACCATCCCTGATATAATCATGTTTCTGCTAGAGGGTCTGAATTGTTCTATGTTACTCATGATGATTTGACATGCATATCTAATATCCCTTGGTATCCTCTGAAGGCCAGTCTTTAACTCGATTTGCTTTACTTCTATTTGCTTTTCCTCTTTATATTCATTTTTTTCTCCCTCCTCTTCCTCATAATCTATAACCTGATTCTCTTCCTCTTCATGGTCTTTTTCTTCTTTCGTTTCTTCTACCTTCTTTTCCTCAATTTCTTGTTGTTTTCCTGAGTATCTTGTCTTTCCTCTTCCTGGGCCTTATTTCCTTGAATTGAGGTTGAGTCACTCTCTACTGAGTTTTTTATCTGATCATTCAATTGCTGCTCTTTTTGTTCCACCTCCTGCTCATCTATATCCATAAGGTCTAATTCTTCTTCTTTTTCCTGATCACCTATATGTGTGGACTCTTCATCATGCTTTAAATCAAAAAGTATTTCCTCTATACTCTACTTTATTTGTGTTTCTGTTTTCCCTTCTGTATATTCTTTAGAATTTTTTCTTTCTGATCTTCCTGATAGTACAACCTTTTCTTCTTTTTTTCCTCCATCCTCTTGATTCTGCATCTAACTATGTAATTGTGCTTCTCCTTCCAATCCTAGTTTTTCCTCATATGGTTGGTAATGAAATTGTTGTGAGAGTTTTTTCCATATAGCTTTAAATCTTGTGTCCAACAGTCCAGTATTGAGTTCTTCCTTTGCTTCTTTTACTTCACTTTCTTCTTCTCTCATCACTTGTTTACCTTTTAACTTCCTTTTTTCATCCCCAAGACTAACTTGTTTTGTAGATTCTTCACAGATCTGTATCCCTTCTGTTTTTTGACTCCATTCCTCCGGTGTTTTGTTGTTTACAGAAGCTTGTACTGTAGTTATTGGAGTGCTGGGTACTGAGAGATTTAAACTATTGAGAAGAAAATTCTCTATATCACTTTCTGAATGTGATGAAAATTGTGTGGAAGTAGCTACTCCTTGTTTGTCCATTTTGTGCTCTTCTGCTTCAATTGATTTCTTCTAATGATATTTGTGATGATAATTTTATTGACTCTTGCATCTGTACATATTCAATTGCCTTTCCCTTATTCTTTTTGGTTAACTTCTTTCTCTGAGTAGGTTTTTTCTGGAACTTCTATTTCACTACTACTGTAGTTCTAGTCTCTGGAGGACCTTGTAATTCCTTAAAATAGGCCAATAATTCTACTTCTTTTTTGACAAATACTTCTTCAGTTTCTACAGCCATCATTTGATCATGTAGTTCTTCATAATGTTCTACCTCTTCTTGTACCCAATCAGTTGCTTTACACGAATAATTCTCCAACATCTTCTGATACTGAGCCTCATAGATTGCCCTTTTATCATTCCCTTGAGTTACATAAGCATACAACTATTCCTTACTCATTTGAGGTGGATGAGGTTCCTTTGAGGACTGTACTTCCTTCTGAGCCGCTTCATATTCTTCTTTGGTTCCTTCTTCCTATTCCAATACTACTTCCCTAGGATCCAATCTTCTCTTCTTTACCTGAATAACTTCTTCTGATACCCCTTTCCTTTTCCTTTCTGATCCCCTCATGCTTGTCTGGGCTTCTGCTTCTCTTATGGTCATCATCTTAGAAGGACTTTTAACTCTTGATATCAAACTTCTGAAATATTGAGCTTCTGGAGCCAATTTCAGTTGATCCTCCATACCTAAAACATGATATATAATTCTGGTTAAAAATTGTGCTCCATTCATAAACTTCCTCTGTTCCCAATGCTTTGCTGCTTCCTTCAACTCGTCATGAATGTAAGGGGTTACATCCATTACTCAAAATGGTTTAGTCTTGTCCTTATTATTAAGCATGACCAATGTTACTGGCTTATGTGGCATTGTATATCTTGGCAATTTTGGAAAACACAAATACTGAAGAAACATTCTGATGGCAAATTCTTCATTTTCTTTTCCTTTGAATATCCAGCATAGGTAGCTTTATTCTTTTTGACCAAACTGCAATCCAACTTAGTTCCCAT
Organism: Ceratopteris richardii; assembly: GCA_020310875.1. Taxonomy (NCBI): domain Eukaryota; kingdom Viridiplantae; phylum Streptophyta; class Polypodiopsida; order Polypodiales; family Pteridaceae; genus Ceratopteris; species Ceratopteris richardii. The sequence continues at coordinate 14,444,462 of CM035425.1, read as the reverse complement.
GGAATAAAATTGAAGAGCTGCCCTGATATGTTCTACTTTTATGGTGATCTGTACATCTTCGTTCTCTTTGTCCTTAATTGAACATCTAAAATATGCATCATTTCCTTTGCCAACTTCTAACAAACTGGACATGACTTGTGATACCCTTTCAAAATCTATAAAGAAAAGAGGTTTATCCAGTAGTCAGTGTAGCCCCACTGCTTTCCACCTTTTATAATTAGCTTCAACTTTTTGAAATTTGTAGAATTCCTGACATAGCATTGTGTATATATGACCTCCAATTCCTACTGTAAAGATATGCTGACCAATGATATTGAGAGTTTCCTTTAGCTCTTTAGCTATCTTCTCGGCTTCTAGGATATCTTGCTCTTCATTAGATTCTAGCTCCACATTTTCTACTGTTGTTTCACTGTCCAGAAACCAATGTCCTCTTAACAAAGTTACAGAGTCAGCTTTGAAATCATGAATGGGTAGTTCCTTTGTTGGTGCAAACAAGCCTTCACACTTGGCTTTGTTTTGTGCCTTGAAGACTCAACATAAAGCTTTGACAATTGGAACCTTGGAAAGCTAAAAGTTTGGACCTTTGAAGGATGTATTCACATGAACCTTGAACCATAGGAACCATTGCCTAATTGATTATTACTTTTTATCCAATGTAAAAGTCAATATGACTTAACTCACTTCTTGTAATCTCACCCACTTTCAAAAGTCGTGAAATTTGGAAGGTATGAATGGAGAGAATATCTCCATATGTTTATATGAGAGATTTGAGGGAGCCTTCATTTGAATTTGAACTTCAAATTCCTTCAAAACACTTATAAAAGACTATGAAAAAGTCGCGGGTCTAGTTGCTCACTTCCCGAGGCTAATCCAAGCAAATCATTGAGTGTGTGAGAGCTACTCTTTAGCCTACACCTCTGAGTACCATTGTGCATTACACTACATGCCAATGGGAATGTACATTTGATAGATTCAATACATATACTCATAGTCATTATCTCTGTTTTTTCTCTGAGTGACCATCTTCAAGTCTGTCAACTTCAACAGGGCATATCTCAAGATCTACTGAACCAAATTGGATGATTCAAAGCTCATTGGAATCAGCTCAAAGTATTCTACAACACTAAAAAATTTCAAGTCATTCTATTCAGCCAATTGGGAGAAATCTCAGTCGAAGCAGTCACTGGTATTTTTCTGTGTAGTTCCTAAAAAGTCGGGGGTGTCTCTGATTTTGCTAAAGATCATTCTCAGTGTATAGTTTGTTAATTGGAGTGATTTAACTTGCTAATGGTAGCTTGTTAAGTTAATTTAATACTCCCAGAAGGAATTAATCCAATTGCAAGTGTGCTGGTCACACTGAGCTTAAGACTGAGCAGGTGTCATTACAGGAATAGAAAGTTTTTGAATTTGTGAAGATTCAAAATCATCTGTTTTGATTTGGTCATTACACAATTGATTTGTAAAGCACATATATAGTTTCTTGGTGTCATTTGGAAGCTCAAGGAGTCTCCTAAGCATATCTGAAGTGAAAGGAGGGCAGGTGTGAAGCAGGATTTGCAGCACCAACTTGATCTTCTGATTGTACCCAACCATCACATCCTACAGTGGTATCAGAGCATATAAGGTAATCATGGGTGATGGTTTCCCTTCCTTCATTGACAAATTGGATAGAAATAATTACCAGGCTTGGTCATTAAGAATGAAGACCTATCTACAAGGGAGAAGCTTGTATGGATACATATCAGGAGATGAGGAGTTGCCCTCATTCAAAACCAGAGGCCTACCTACAAAGGATGAACATGAGAGGCTCAATCAATGGTGTGCTAAAGATGCTCTGGCAAGGTCATATCTTCTAAACTCTATCTCTGATTTCCTTCTACCTCATGTAAGGAACTGTAAGACTTCCCAAGAGACTTGGGAAACCTTGTCAACATATTTTTCATCAAGCACAAGGGCCAGAAAGAATCAGCTATGGGTTGAGTTTACAACTCTTAGGAAGCAATCAAAACAATGTGTCTCAGATTTTGTCACCAAAGTCAAAGACATTGCAGACCAACTTGCAAGTATTGGAGAAGAAATTGAGGAAGAGCAAATAGTCAGACAAGTGATCAATGGACTAAAGGCAGATGACAAGTAGGAGAGCTTTACCACAGCAATGGACTTGTACATGGACATCCAAGCACCTGATCTAACAACTCTGATTGCACAACTCTTTACACATGAAGCAAAGATCACAAAGAATGGAGAGCAATCAAAAGGTAACAATCCCTCTGCCCTATATACTGATAAGAAGTCTAAAGACAAGGGTAAAAGCAAGAAGGTTGATGAAGAAGGATCTACCTCCCAAGCAAACTATGCAGGGAGAGGTAGATCATCTAGAGGTAGGGGCAGAGGAGGTAAGTCAGGTAGGGGGAGACCCTACAATCAATCTCCATGCAATATTTGTGGCTTGTCTAACCATACTACAGATGAATGCTACAAAAACTACAAGAACCAAAGAGGAAGAGGTCACCCAAGAGGAGGATACTCTCAAGGCAGAGGCAGATTCAATCAATCTCAAGGCTACCATGGCTACAACAATAATTACAACAATAGCTACAATCACAATGGCAATTATCAAGGTGGATACAGGAACAGGAAGGATTACAACAATTATGCAGAGGATCAAGATGATTCCTTGTTGATTATGAACATGACATCTAAATCAGGTATCAATGATGATCATTTGTTCTATATTGATTCAGGTTGCTCTAACCATGTAGCTGGGAATGTTGCCTTACTCTCTGATTTGGAAGAACCCAAAGGCAAGCACCAAGTGCAGACAGGTGATGACACTAAACATTCAGTGGTTAAAGTAGGCAATGTCAAAACAAGTGATGGTAATCAGAATTTACTAAGCAGAGTGTTGTATGTTCCAACAATCACCAAGAATCTGATGAGTGTAGGTCAGATTGTTGAAAAAGGTCTACAGGTCAGGTTCACTCAACATGGTGCATATGTGGAGGATCCAAGACATGGATTCAGAAGGATAGCCAAGGGAGAGAAGTCAGGTAGATTGTTTACCTTTGAACTTGAAGATACAAAGAATATTGCCTTGTACAACTATAAGGACCAAACCCTATCAGAATTGGAGATGTGGCACAAAAGATTAGGTCACATTGGAGAGAGGACAATAAAGCAAATGAGTAGAGATCAATGTGTGCTTGGGATACCTAATGTATCCAAGCAACACATGATATACAAGTGTGGGGCTTGTCAGTTTGGTAAGTCACACAGATTGCCATATACCAAGAAAGGCTTTATGCATGAAGATTACTTGGAATTGGTGCACACAGATGTTTGGGGACCAAGCAAGGAGCCATCCATATCTGGATCAAGGTACTATGTGTCCTTTATTGATGACTATAGCAGATGGACTGTCTTGTACTTCATGAAACATAAAGATGAAGTATTTAATTGTTTCAAAAAGTATCTTGCATTAGTTGAGAATCAAACAGGTAGACATTTGAAGAGGCTAAGGTCAGATGGTGGTGGAGAATACTTCTCCAATGACTTTGAAGATTTCTTGCAGGAAAGAGGCATCAAGAGGGAGATTACCACAAGGTACTCACCTGAACAAAATGGGGTAGCTGAAAGGAGGAATAGACTCATTGTGGAGACAGCTAGGTCTATGCTTAATGAGAAAAAACTACCAAATTATCTTTGGGCAGAGAGTGTATCTACTGCCACATACTTAATCAACAGGTTACCATCAAAGACACTTGATGGAATGACACCCTATGAGGCTTGGCATGGTAAGAGACCATCTCTGGATCATTGCAAGATCTTTGGGTGTGTTGCATATGTGCATATTCCCTCACAGGTAAGGGGAAAGCTAGACCCTAAGGCTGAAAAGTGTATCTTCATTGGTTATGATTTGAATCAGAAAGGATACAGGTTCTATAACCCCTCAAACAAAGGCTTCAAGGTAAGCAGAGATGTTATATTTGATGAAAATGATTCATGGTATGACAATGAGTGCAGGAAAGTCAGCCTACCTTATGATATGGAAGAAGACTTTCCAAAGCTTATCAGGCAAGAACCAACTCAGAAGGAGGACACAAGCTCAGATGATGAAGACACCATCAATATTGAAGAGTTCAAGGCTTGGAAATCCAAAGGGAAGATGAAGATGAAGCAACTTGAAGACAATCCAGAATCCTCAACTCAAGCTATGAGGAGATCTCAAAGAGAAAAGAAGAAACCAATTAGGTATGGGTATGATACTTCACTTGTAACCAAGCACTCTGTATATCTTGCAAAGGATATCTTGAATGAAGAACCAGGTACATTTGAAGAAGCAATTACTAAACCAGAATGGAAGGAAGCAATGGATGAAGAAATGGAGGCTCTCAAGGAGAGTGATACTTGGGACTTGGTACCCAAGAAGGACTCCATGAAGGTGATAGGATCCAGATGGATCTACAAACTCAAGAGGAACTCAGATGGCACAATAAACAGGTATAAAGCTAGGTTGGTAGCCAAGGGTTTTGCACAAACCCAAGGTATTGATTATGAGGAGACATTTTCTCCTGTGGCCAAGATGCCAACTATCAGAATTATGGTGAGTGTAGCTGCATCCAAGAATTGGAACATGTACCAATTGGATGTGAAGAATGCATTCTTGAATGGATGGATATCTGAAGAGGTCTACATGTCACAACCACCTGGCTATGAGGATCCAAATAAGGTAAATCATGTTTGTAAATTGAAGAAGGCTCTGTATGGATTGAAGCAGGCACCTAGAGCATGGAATTACAGGTTGACAACCTATCTCCTAGATCAAGGATTTGTGATGAGTAAAGCAGATACTTCATTGTTTATAAAGAAGAACAATTCAGAGGTAATATACTTGTGTGTCTATGTTGATGACATCATTATTACAGGAAATGATGTTCAAGGAATTAGACACATCAAAGGTCAAATGATGAAGGAATTCAAGATCAATGATCTTGGATTATTGAAGTACTTCCTAGGACTTGAATTGGTCTACACAAACTCAGGTATATTTATTACTCAGAAGAAGTACATTCAGGACATGGTCAAGAAGTTTAATTTGCAGGAAGCCAAAATCTCAAACACTCCTATGGAGGTCAACCACAAACTCAGTGCACATGAAGGAGAAGAACTCAAGGATATTACAGGTTACCAAAGTTTGGTAGGTAGTCTAAATTATGCTACCTTAACCAGGATTGATATATCATATGGTGTTAGTGTACTTAGTCAATTTATGCATAAACCAAGAGTACCACATTTGGAGGCAGCCAAGAAGATAGTAAAATATCTAAAGGGAACACAAAATCATGGTTTGTATTTTCCATATTCATCAGACATTGATATCAAAGTATACTCAGATGCAGATTGGGCAGGTTGCAAGGATGACAGGAGGAGTACATCTGGTTACATATGCTTTGCAGGTGATAAACCAATTTCTTGGTCATCCAAGAAACAACCCACAGTAGCCCTATCATCTACTGAGGCTGAGTACAGAGGGCTAGCCAATGCCACTCAAGAAGCTATATGGTTGAAGCTACTATATTCAGAGTTGGGCCTATACACAAGGCCACCAATCATATTTGGTGATAACACAAGTTCACTTCATCTAGCAGCTAATCCTGTGTATCATGCTAGGACAAAACACATAGAGGTTCATTACCACTATGTGAGGGAGAAATTACTTAGCAAGGAAATCCAACTATCATATGTGTCTACTAATATACAATGTGCAGATTTGCTTACAAAAGCTCTGGATGGGAGCAAGCTATGCAGGTTTAAATCCATGATTGGATTACAGGATATCATTGAAGATTAAAGATGAAGACTCAAGCAAGTGTTTGGCTTGAGGGGGAGCTGTTGGTGCAAACAAGCCTTCACACTTGGCTTTGTTTTGTGCCTTGAAGACTCAACATAAAGCTTTGACAATTGGAACCTTGGAAAGCTAAAAGTTTGGACCTTTGAAGGATGTATTCACATGAACCTTGAACCATAGGAACCATTGCCTAATTGATTATTACTTTTTATCCAATCTAAAAGTCAATATGACTTAACTCACTTCTTGTAATCTCACCCACTTTCAAAAGTCGTGAAATTTGGAAGGTATGAATGGAGAGAATATCTCCATATGTTTAGATGAGAGATTTGAGGGAGCCTTCATTTGAATTTGAACTTCAAATTCCTTCAAAACACTTATAAAAGACTATGAAAAAGTCGCGGGTCTAGTTGCTCACTTCCCGAGGCTAATCCAAGCAAATCATTGAGTGTGTGAGAGCTACTCTTTAGCCTACACCTCTGAGTACCATTGTGCATTACACTACATGCCAATGGGAATGTACATTTGATAGATTCAATACATATACTCATAGTCATTATCTCTGTTTTTTCTCTGAGTGACCATCTTCAAGTCTGTCAACTTCAACAGGGCATATCTCAAGATCTACTGAACCAAATTGGATGATTCAAAGCTCATTGGAATCAGCTCAAAGTATTCTACAACACTACAAAATTTCAAGTCATTCTATTCAGCCAATTGGGAGAAATCTCAGTCGAAGCAGTCACTGGTATTTTTCTGTGTAGTTCCTAAAAAGTCGGGGGTGTCTCTGATTTTGCTAAAGATCATTCTCAGTGTATAGTTTGTTAATTGGAGTGATTTAACTTGCTAATGGTAGCTTGTTAAGTTAATTTAATACTCCCAGAAGGAATTGATCCAATTGCAAGTGTGCTGGTCACACTGAGCTTAAGACTGAGCAGGTGTCATTACAGGAATAGAAAGTTTTTGAATTTGTGAAGATTCAAAATCATCTGTTTTGATTTGGTCATTACACAATTGATTTGTAAAGCACATATATAGTTTCTTGGTGTCATTTGGAAGCTCAAGGAGTCTCCTAAGCATATCTGAAGTGAAAGGAGGGCAGGTGTGAAGCAGGATTTGCAGCACCAACTTGATCTTCTGATTGTACCCAACCATCACATCCTACATCCTTTGGATTCACCATTTTGGAGAAAGTATAATATAAAAAAAATAAACTCCACCCACATTAGTCACGAGAAATATAAAAAGAATTCACATTTATCTTTGAGATGACAATACATTTGATAAAAAACAAAAGAGAAACAATTGTTTTACAGGCACTACATAATTGAAGTGATCATCACATGTGTTAGCAAGATATCTAATGCTCTCCCCTTCTTTTTTAAATAAGAAAATAATGATTGTAAATTGAAAAGAATTTAGAGAGATAGAAAAAAATTATCAAAAGAACAGAAAAACAAATAATTACACATTGACTGCTGAGTTTTGCTAACTTATAACCTAAATCTTGCTAGTGCTTTATAACTTATGAAAGAAAAATTTTTAATGATTTTCTCCAATTTCCAATAATTTTCTCTTTCATCTTTAATGATTTTCTCCAATTTCCAATAATTTTCTCTTTCATCTTCTTCTTCTCTTCCCCTCCTATTCTTTTTTCTAGAAAAAAAATGAGGTAAAGTACATGGAAATAATTTCAAGAGTGTCTTAAATCCATTTTGATGAAATTCTGAGAATCCAATCATTTGTAGCTTTTCATGCTTCTGCACTAATTTTGTATCTCCATCCTTGTTTTTTCTCCATTGAAGAAAGTCTGATTTTTTCACCGAGAAATACTTGATTCCTGTTGACTTTATTTTTGGAGTAAAACAATCTGCTTTTGATAAATTGTGATGGGATGTCTTCAGTTTTTCCTTCCATTTGGTGTTGATGAATCTCTCTGATGAACAACACTTGGATTTCTTTGGTTTCCACAACCTTTCTGGATTAGTGCCTAGATTTTTCTGATTATTCCCTGCTTTCCACCTTTCTATTGTCTTGTGAGCATAGTTTTTTTTTTTTCTCTTGTTTTTGTCTGTAGTAGGTTTGGTCATGGAGAAGTTTTGTTTGTGATTCCTTTGTAGTTTCCAAAGGAAAAGGGAATCCTTCCAAATCTGAATCATAGATGTCTTGTTGAGTTTCCTGTTCTTCACAACTCAATAAAAACATTAAAAACCTTTTGTCATTTACTGTCAATTTAATCTTCATATTTTCAAAATCCAAAATTACTTTACCTTGTTTTAGCCATGGTTGTCCTAAAATTAATTTCTCAGTCATCATATGATTAGGCCATTCTTCACAATCTATTTTTATTTTTTCTTCATTGAACTTAACTTCAATAGATGGAGAAGACAAGCTTTGTATTATCAGACCATCCAGTGTTTTGACAAATGTTTTACTCTTAGTTTTTTTTTAATTGAACTTATTCAACAAAACTGAACTGATCAAATTAACTTGTGCACCTGAATCTATCAAAACCTTGATTTTCTCATTATTAAGTTCATTGTTATAACAGGAAAATGCTCTCTCACTCTTGAAGGTGTTTCACACAAGAGGACTTCTCTAAGCTCCTTGACCTTTCTTATTCTTTCCTTTGCTTCCTGTTGAGCCTCATACCTAATTTTTTCCTCTTCTTTTTTCCTATTTTGAGCTTGATGTATTCTTCTCCATTCACGAACAGTTAATGGAAGATCATACCTTTTTACCTTACATCCACTTATGAAATTCGGCATGATTTCTCCATCTATATTAGCTAATTGGATAGCTCCACTATTACTGATTTGGTTGATAATATAAGGTCCATGCCCCTTCTTCTGAAATTTTTTCTGATGTTCCTTCACTGTATATGCCAAAACTAAATCCCCTTCTTGCAAATCTTTTTCTTTTTTATGAACATCATGATACGTTTTCTGCCTTCTTTTATCTGCATATATGCTCATGATTGCTACATGTGTTAGCAAGATATCTAATGCTCTCCCCTTCTTTTTTAAATAAGAAAATAATGACTGTAAATTGAAAAGAATTTAGAGAGATAGAAAAAAATTATCAAAAGAACAGAAAAACAAATAATTACACATTGACTGCTTAGTTTTGCTAACTTATAACCTAAATCTTGCTAGTGCTTTATAACTTATGAAAGAAAAAATTTTAATGATTTTCTCCAATTTCCAATAATTTTCTCTTTCATCTTTAATGATTTTCTCCAATTTCCAATAATTTTCTCTTTCATCTTCTTCGTCTCTTCCCCTCCTATTCTTTTTTCTAGAAAAAAAATGAGGTAAAGTACATGGAAATAATTTCAAGAGTGTCTTAAATCCATTTTGATGAAATTCTGAGAATCCAATCATTTGTAGCTTTTCATGCTTCTGCACTAATTTTGTATCTCCATCCTTGTTTTTTCTCCATTGAAGAAAGTCTGATTTTTTCACCGAGAAATACTTGATTCCTGTTGACTTTATTTTTGGAGTAAAACAATCTGCTTTTGATAAATTGTGATGGGATGTCTTCAGTTTTTCCTTCCATTTGGTGTTAATGAATCTCTCTGATGAACAACACTTGGATTTCTTTGGTTTCCACAACCTTTCTGGATTAGTGCCTAGATTTTTCTGATTATTCCCTGCTTTCCACCTTTCTATTGTCTTGTGAGCATAGTTGTTTTTTTTTTCTCTTGTTTTTGTTTGTAGTAGGTTTGGTCATGGAGAAGTTTTGTTTGTGATTCCTTTGTAGTTTCCAAAGGAAAAGGGAATCCTTCCAAATCTGAATCATAGATGTCTTGTTGAGTTTCCTGTTCTTCACAACTCAATAAAAACATTAAAAACCTTTTGTCATTTACTGTCAATTTAATCTTCATATTTTCAAAATCCAAAATTACTTTACCTTGTTTTAGCCATGGTTGTCCTAAAATTAATTTCTCAGTCATCATATGATTAGGCCATTCTTCACAATCTATTTTCATTTTTTCTTCATTGAACTTAACTTCAATAGATGGAGAAGACAAGCTTTGTATTATCAGACCATCCAGTGTTTTGACAAATGTTTTACTCTTAGTTTTTTTTTAATTGAACTTATTCAACAAAACTGAACTGATCAAATTAACTTGTGCACCTGAATCTATCAAAACCTTGATTTTCTCATTATTAAGTTCATTGTTATAACAGGAAAATGCTCTCTCACTCTTGAAGGTGTTTCACACAAGAGGACTTCTCTAAGCTCCTTGACCTTTCTTATTCTTTCCTTTGCTTCCTGTTGAGCCTCATACCTAATTTTTTGCTCTTCTTTTTTCCTATTTTGAGCTTGATGTATTCTTCTCCATTCACGAACAGTTAATGGAAGATCATACCTTTTTACCTTACATCCACTTATGAAATTCGGCATGATTTCTCTATCTATATTAGCTAATTGGATAGCTCCACTATTACTGATTTGGTTGATAATATAAGGTCCATGCCCCTTCTTCTGAAATTTTTTCTGATGTTCCTTCACTGTATATGCCAAAACTAAATCCCCTTCTTGCAAATCTTTTTCTTTAATATGAACATCATGATACATTTTCTGCCTTCTTTTATTTGCATTTATGCTCATGATTGCTTGAAGTCTGGAAGCTCGAAGTTTTCCAATTCCACCACTCTCTCAGATAACTCATGTCCAGTCCACTTGTATTGATTTCCCACCTTTAATGTTGGAATGAGAAATTCCAAAGGCAAAACTGCATTTTGTCCATATACCAAATTAAATGGTGTTGTTCCAATTGCAGTTTTGTATGCCACTCTATAAGCCCATAAGACATGATTAAGTTGCAAATCCCAATCATTCCTATTTGTATTTACCAATTTTGACAAAACAGTGCAAAGTACCTTATTAGTACTTTCTACTAATCCATCGGCTTGTGGATGATAAGGGGTTGACTTTCTATGATTAATCATGAAATACTCAGTTATGCTTTCTATTACTTGGTTCAAAAATGAGTCCCCCTATCACTTACCAATTCAATTGGTAATCCAAATCTGGTGATAATATTTTCATAAAGAAATCTTGCAGTGGTCTGAGCATCATTCCTTTTTGTAGCCCTGGCCTCTGCCCATTTGGTCAGGTAATCTGTGGCTACTAGTATATATTGTTGGAGTTAGACGTCTGCGGAAGCACGCGAACAGCACAAGGAAGAGGAAGAAGCTTGGAGCACAACACACAAGACTGAATGTATTACTAGAGAATGTACAAAGATAAGTAGCCCATTAGGGCAATAGGCGTATATACAAGCCGGGGGAAAAAAAACCTCCTAAAGAGGGAAAAAAGTGTCCCGGCGGTCCTAGAGTGTTCACACACATCACTACCTAAATATATCAACAAATCCCACCTGGGAGTGATGCGGTGAACAAGGAGCTGGCACTCATGTATAAGGAAGTGCCGAGCTATGTGGAAATCACTCCACAAAAGGAAGTAAGCCCAAAGCTTTGCGGAAAGCTTCAAACTTCTCCCTAGGCAGAGCCTTCGTGAAAAGGTCTGCAATGTTCTCCTGCGTGGGCACATATGCCAAGCTGATCTCCCCAGCAGAGAACCTCTCCCTGACATAGTGATAATGCACCTCAATGTGCTTAGTGCGAGCATGGAACACAGGGTTCCTCACAACTGCCAATGCGCTCTGACTGTCAGTGAAGATGGTGGTGGCAGAAGACTGGCCAACACCCAAATCAGCCATAAGGCGTCTGAGCCACACACACTCAACAGTCGCTGTGAAAGCTGCCCTATACTCAGCCTCACAACTGGAAGTGGCCACAGTAGGCTGCTTCTTGCTCAACCAAGATATACATGAGCTACCAAGCATGAAGTAAAAACCACTGGTGGACACACGAGTGTCATAGCAACCAGCCCAATCTGAGTCAGAAAAAGCATGCAAATCTGGCGGTAGTGATCCCCCCTTCGGATAAAACAACCCAAGTAGCCGAGTACCACTCAAGTAGCGAAAGATGCGCTTAACCGCTTTCCAATGCGTGACTCCTGGGCAATGCATAAACTTGCTCATCTGTGAGACAGCAAACTGAATATCTGGCCGAGTAATGCATAAGTAAATCAAGCATCCAACAGCCTGCTGATAGAGAACAGCATCAAATGCATCTCCAGCATCATGAAGACTCAATCGTAAACCTGTCTCCATAGGAGTGGAAATAGGCTTACAGTCTTCAAGGCCAAAACGCTGCAATAATGTGTCAATATATTTCGTTTGACACAAAGCCATTCCACCATCAACTTGCATAAACTGAATGCCCAAATAGTGATGCAAATGCCCCAAATCAAACATCTCAAATGAGGCCTGCAAATCAGCCTTGAAATCAGCAATATGCTTCTCAAGAGGACCAGTGAGCAGCATGTCGTCTACATAGACAACTATGATCAAAAGCACATCATTAGCACGCCTAACATATAAGGTGCTTTCAGTTGGACTGTTCTCAAAACCATGTGCAATCAGATAGGCATGTATTTTTTCATACCAAGCACGTGGTGCTTGCTTTAAACCATATAACGCTTTCTTTAACCTGCACACCTCGTTTTCATGCCCTTTCTGCACAAAGCCACGGGGCTGAAAAACATACACTTCTTCATGCAAGTCACCATTCAGAAATGCTGTTTTAATGTCCAACTGATGTACATTCCAACCATGATGGGCTGCAAGTGCACAAATGCTCCGAACAGTAGTCATACGGCATGTAGGTGCAAAGGTCTCATCAAAATCAATGCCTCTTTCCTGCGCATAACCCTTTGCAACAAGCCTAGCCTTATACTTGTCAACTGTACCATCAGGTTTACGCTTCAGCTTGTATACCCACTTAGTGCCAATGGCCTTCTTGCCAGGAGGCAAGTCACATAAAGACCATGTACCATTCTTCATTATAGCATCATATTCAGATTGCATAGCAGCCATCCAATTTTCTGAATTTTGTGCTTCATCAAAAGAAACAGGCTCATTCTCATCACAGAGACTAGATGCAGCCATAGCATAGCAATCTGATGCAAAGGAGGTACTATGAGAGCCTGAACGAGTACGATATGACAAAGGTGCATCTAATTTGCTGTCACGCAAAGTCTGCACCAGCCATTTTGGCATAGTTTTTGCCTGTTCAATATCAGCTCTCTCATCAACAAGTGTATCATGTAAATCTGCATCAGAAATGGCATGATCTGCATCATCATATGAAACCTGCAAAGGCTGAGAAGTTGCCTCATTAGGACCAGCGCTAGCCTGTCCACCTGTAAAAAGAGGCATCAAAGTATCATACATGTCTTTGGAGCTAACAGATGTCTCCTTAGTACATGAAAGCAATGGCTGAATAGCATCTTCCACAAAGACAACATCACGGCTAACCAGAATGCGTTTAGTCTGTGGATGATATAGACGATAGCCTTTACTTTCAGAACTGTACCCAACAAAAATACATTTTACTGCCTTATCATCCAATTTTCTGCGATGTTGTTCAGGCACTAATGCATATGCCAAACAACCAAAAACACGCAGATGAGCAACAGATGGCTTGCGGTCATGCCAAGCCTCATATGGAGTGATAGACTGCAACGCTTTCGTGGGACACCTGTTCAGTACATATGTTGCACACATTACAGCCTCAAGCCAGAAACTATGTGGTAAAGCCTGACTTTTGACCATGCACCTCGCCATCTCCATGAGTGACATGTTCTTTCGTTCAGCAACTCCATTCTGTTGAGGTGTATATGGCACTGTACACTGGTGTTTTATCCCATGTTCAGCCAGAAATGCATTAAAATCTGAAGACATATATTCCCCCCCTCGATCAGAACGGAGGGTGCCCATTTTACATGCTGACAGATTTTCAGCCAAAACCAAAAACTGTTTGAAGCACATGAACACTTCGGACTTTGCTTTGAGTGGATATACCCATGCATGCCTGGAAAAATCATCAATGAAAGTCACGAAGTAAAGGTAATTTCCAAAAGAGGGTGTCTGCATAGGACCACAGACATCACTATGTACAAGCTGCAATTTCTGCATAGCCCGAACTGAACCATCTTTTGGAAAGGAAGAACGTTGCATTTTGCCCAAAATACAGCCTTCACAAACATGTTTTCCAGGTGCCTCAAGTTTGGGCAAAGAGGACACCATTTCAGATTTCTGCAAGCGTAACAAACTAGCAAAATTCAGATGACCAAAGCGTGCATGCCAAAGCTTTGCATCTGACATAGCCTGAGAATCATGAACTGCACATGCCGAATCATTCACAGATTTTTCATAGTCTATGAGCTTATACAGCCCACGACATAAAATGCCAGAAGCAATAATCACATCGCCATTTGAGAGATCATGGACTGTACACCTGTCATCAACGAATTTCACAACCAAGCCAATCTTGGCTAATGCAGAAACTGATAACAGGTTCTTTTTTATCCCTGGCACAAATAAAGCATCTGACAAAGTGAAAGAACTACCATCAGGAGTAGTCAGAATGATCTTACCAACTCCCATAACAGGATAAGAGGAGTTATTGGCGCATGTGACAGTATTCCCTGTAGGGGCAGGCTCGAGTGAAGAGAAGAAACTGCACTGCGAGGTAATATGTTTGGTTGCCCCACTGTCAAAGTACCAAACATCTGAGTCTATTGCAGACATGCACTGATCATGAGAAGATGGGTCAAAACTGCAAACAATAGTAAACGCCCATTCTTCTTCCTGCACAAGATTTGCAGACTCTGTTTTTGGTGTAGAGGCCTCTACAACAACCATTCCAGCCTCTTTCTTCTTTGCCTCTTTAGCAGCCAGTTTTGGACAGTTCTTTATAATATGATCATTTCCTTTACAGTACTTGCAGAACAATTTCTGCTTTTCTGATTTCTTCTCATCTTTATCCTGGTTCTTCGATTGTGCAGCATTTGCAGATTTCTGCTTACTAGTAGAAGAGCTCCATTTTCCTTTGCCCTTCTGACTAGCCAGGAAAGCTTGATCTGCAACACGCATAATGGACCTGTTCTGCCTGGACTCATCTTCCTGCAACAGAACAGAGACTAATTCCTCAAATGACAAGGCATTCGGATTGCCTTTCATCATCAATCGAAGAGTAGAGGCAAAACTCTGATATGAATCAGGAAGGCCAATCAGAACGGTCTGCACAAGTGAGCTATCTGGTATAACCTCATCAGCAGAAATCAATTGTTCCTTCAGGTCTTTGATCTTTGTAAGAAAACTATCCATCGAATTACCTTCATTCATGTGCTCACTCTCCAACTGTTTTCGGAGGTAAGCAACACGAGCCTCATTCCTAGCCTGGTACAAAGTGGTAAGTGTATCCCAAGCATCCTTTGCTGTTCTGCAAGAGCGAATGTGAGGAATAATGGCACGTTTGACAGACAAAGCTATCAATGCATGTGCCTGGGCATCTCTGCCATCCCAACGAATCTGCTCTGTAGTAGGTGCAACAGAAACAGCAGCACGAACAGGAATCTGCGGAATATCATCTTCGACACCATCTTCATGAGCTCCAACACCTGTATTTGCAGTACCTGTCGTTACAAGTGTAACAGGACGTCTTTCAACACCCTGCACAATGTTCCACAATCCTTTTGCAACCAGTACATGTCGCATCATATAAGCCCATAATGGGTAGTTGGTACCATCCAACTTATCCTCAACAGCCAACATACGGAATACATCACTGCTTTCAGCCATGGCCGGTGACTAAAATACCTTGATGCAGAAAATTGACTGTATCTCAAAAAGTTGAACAGAACTGCCTAGACGAGTTCTGCTAGACCTGTAGCAGACTTCGAGACGCTTAAACTGGCGAACAGAAACTGGTATATACCTTTGGCAGAAAAGGATGAAATAGCCTGCACAAGCACTACGATAGTGCGTTCGGAGGCCGAAACGAGCTCAGATCGCGAATTCGGCACCACAGAGCGAAGCAGTTTTGATCTCGAAAACACCCTGAGTATGCTCACCAAATTTTGTGCGAATCTGAGACTGCAAACGGAGGAGTGTCGACGGTGCCCTAGAAGAATCAACGACCTGCTCTGATACCAATTGTTGGAGTTAGACGTCTGCGGAAGCACGCGAACAGCACAAGGAAGAGGAAGAAGCTTGGAGCACAACACACAAGACTGAATGTATTACTAGAGAATGTACAAAGATAAGTAGCCCATTAGGGCAATAGGCGTATATACAAGCCGGGGGAAAAAAACCTCCTAAAGAGGGAAAAAAGTGCCCCGGCGGTCCTAGAGTGTTCACACACATCACTACCTAAATATATCAACATATATGTAGCATGGGACTATTTTGTTGGAGGATGTATAGGTCCAATGAAATCCAACCCCCATTTACTAAATGGTCTTGCTGAAATAAGTGGTACTAATGGTATATTATCTCTTTTATTTGGTTGACTCACTCTTTGACAAATGTCACACCTTTTCACATAGGTTCTTGCATCAAGAAATAGAGTTGGCCACCAAAAACCAAAATATAATATTAGTTTAGCAGTCCTTTCACTTGAAAAATGTCCTCCTGTCACTCTAGAATGTGCCATCTCTAGCATTTCCATAGACTTATTTTCAGGAACACAGATTCTTAAATATCCATCCATCCCTTTCTTGTACAATTGGTCTCCTATCAGTTGATATTCCTCAGAAATCATTTGTAAATTCCTTGAGTCTGCACTAGCTCTCACTGGCTCTCCTGTTCTGTTTCTTCTCAACTTCTGAATTATGTTTGTACTCCAATTTGGATTTTTTTGAAACCAATACAAAGTTGTAATTTCTGAATTTTGCAAGACTTGGCATTTCAAGTAGTTGGAAACATATTTTTTTACATCCGGAATCTTATTAGCCAATGTACTCCCATTCTATTGAGATTGTTTAAGGTGAATATCATGGAACAGAGAGAATCAGAACTGCAAGCCTTGGACTTGGGAAATGGGAGAATTGAAATGGACACAACCACATTCATGTACATAACTAATAATTACATGTCCAATCAAAAACCCCAATTCAAAGGAAGACAAAAGATAACTTGTTATAGATGTGGGGGGGAACATTTCATTAGAGACTGCCCACAACCTCCTACACTAAGAATAGAAGGAGCCTATTGCAAGGATTGTGGCAGGGAACACTTAATAAAGGATTGCTCAAGAAACCCTCAAAAACAACAAAACACATCTAGTAACATACCATTAAAAAAAATTAACATAATGGAGAAAGAAGAATTGAGTGACCATGATCAAGCAACTGTAAATGCTATAACAAGGTCACAAGCTAAACAACAAGAAACAACAAAGGAGACACACACACAGGAACATAAGAAAATTCAATTTCCAAAAGAAAAGAAAAATAGACAAAAAGGAAGATGGGAAAGAAAGATGAGAATGGGTAAAAATTTGGAAGAAGAAACAATGGAACATTCAAACAATAGCCAACCACAAAATACACAGACTCAGGAAGAGGCAAAAAATTCACAAAGTTTGGAGACTCTGATAAAAGCATACAAAGGAAGAATTCAAGATGGACCAAACCCTACAGATCATGTAATGGCATATCCTATGCCAGATTTAGAGGATGAAAGAATGCAAAGATGTAAACAAATCATACAAGAAGCACAAATTCAGATTGGGGAAATAGACAATCATCAAGCAACAATTGAAGAGACAAATGCAACAGAAACCAGGAAACATCTTGATCAGGAAGATAATTCACAAATAACCTTCCAAATCACTCTAGACAAACACTATACAATTTCATACCACACCACAATGGAGGAGATAGTAAAACAAAATCCTCACTTACAACACAATATGAAAAATTGGGAAACAAAGTCAAAGAACCTAGATCCACAGCAACAAGAATTGGAAGAGTTGTTGTACATACCTATTGATAAAATAGGAGGATATTGTGAAGGAGAAGAAGGAAACTCAACTTTGAGAATACAATTTGGTGAGAATCATGCCAAGGCCATATTAGACAGTGGATCAAGAGTGGCTATCATGACTAAACAAACCTGGGAGAAATGGGGAAAAAATGAGTTAATACCCACTAAAATGAGATTACAACTTGCAGACGGACACATAGAAAAACCCCTAGGAATATGGGAAAAGGTGATTGTGGAAATATGTGGAATAGAGATAGAGCATACTTTTGCCATAGTCGAATTCCCACAATCCACTTCATATGAAATCATCCTAGGAAGACCATTTATGAGACAAATGCAAATTGTGCAAGATTGGGGTAATGATTGCCTATATCTTCAAAGCAAAGGAGGGATAACTAGAGTAAATTTAAGAAATGGTCAATATTGTGATATGTCCCCTCAGGAATGGTTCAAAGTACATCAAAATCAAGAATTAAGTGAAGAATCTGGGAATGAAGACCAGAATGACACAGAACCTTCAATTTGGAAATGTAATGCCATAAGGAATCACACATATAAAAAAAAAAGATGTTAAAGAAAGAAGATTGTCTAGAAGAAAGGAAATCACAAGATGGAAGTTACATACCACAGAAATTTAAAGATGAAGAGTTTGAGCCTTATGGTTGGAATCAGATTTTGACCACAATGGATTTGGCCAATGATGAATATGTGGGAGTGAAATTTCAAAATGAATAAGGATATGATATTTTTCATATAGGAATACAAATGATAAAAGTGTCAAAAACAGAGGAAGAATTGAAGGAAGGGATAATTTTAAAAACTGGGAAAACACAATTTCTGGAAGAAGTGGAAGCCACAGATGCAATAAAAGACAAAATCTCAGGAACATATAAAAAAAGTAAACACAAAGAAATGGAAAAAGAACAAGAAGTTGAAAAAAATAAAAAAATGAAGAAAGAATATCAACAATTTGATGTACCTTCAAAATAAAGGAAGAAATTGACAAGTTGTTGGCTGCCAATTTCATCTATGAGATTGAGTATACGGAGTGGATATCTCCTATAGTTGTGGTACCTAAGAAGAATGGAAAACTGAGGGTATGTATTAACTTTAAAAAAGTTAATGCTGCAACCATAAGGGATAGCCATTCATTACCAATAACATACCATCTTTTGGAAAGAGTTGCAGGTAAAGAGGTGTTGGCATACAAAGCAACAGAGGAGTCATGCACAATACGGCAACAAGGCCAAATCATTTCTTCCATGGACTATTTACAACTCAAGTGATTTTAATCACTACACAAACATTGTAAATCCCGTTTTTGGTAGAATAGACTCCATTTTGTGCAAGCCGAGGAGTCCTCGAGCTTGAGGAGTATTAGAACTAGCGACATATCAATTTTCATAATTTTTAGACTCTGTTTGAGCCCTCAAATAGACTCTAGAACCTAATTTTTAACTAGGCCGGACACTAGGTCTGGACAAGACCAAAGCTAGTTAGAAAACTATAAAAAGAGCTAGAGAGCTCATTTTTGGGGTTAGATTGTTTGTGAATTGAGCTTATGTAAGAGACCTATTGATTAATGCAAAGGACTCCATTGTTCCTCTCCTTGTTCTTGCCTTGTGTGTGCGTGTGTATGAATGTGTGTGCATGCTTGTGTGCTTCTCACTCACGCACTTGTGCCTTCACTTGCTCATAGTCTTCATACTAGTCCTCACGTCTCCACGGATTGACATTTATGAGGTGTATCTCCTCACGTTGGTACTTACCATTGTGCTAGAGTGACACCAAATTTGGCGCCGTTGCCGGGGAGAGAGCTTCGAGGACGAGCGTGTGATGGTAAGACGTCGAGTTGAGACATTGGAGTTATAGGTAATATCCTTCTTTCTCTTAATTTTTCTTCATTTTTTCCTTACTTTCGCATCACCATCATCACCATCATCATCTCCACCATCTCCCACCTCCATCTCCATCTCCACAAAAAATTTCAGTTTTTTGGTCATATTACACCCCCCACCTCATTTCCCTCATTTCATTGTGAGAGAGAGCGAGAGAGAGCTTGCATGCTATCTGTTTTTGGTGTGTTTTTGAGCTTTAGTTGCAGGAACTTGCTGTACCACCTCCTCCAGCAGTGTGCGCAGGTACGACAGACTCTGCACAGGTCCCCGGACGACGACCTCTGTCTGTCGTGACAGACAGAAAAACTTAAAATTTTGTGAATGCATGTTTGGCACGGTAACCTACACCATTAGGGCACTCTAAATCACTAGAAGTTTCTCAAAAATTTGCGTTTTTTCAGTCTATCGCGACAGACACCATCTATCGCGACAGACAGAAATCCACGATAGACCCCGTCTATCGCGACAGACACCGTCTATCGCGACAGACCAAAATTCCACGACAGACAGCGTCTATCGCGACAGACAGAAATCCACGATAGACCCCGTCTATCGCGACAGACACCGTCTATCGCGACAGACCATAATTCCACGACAGACACCGTCTATCGCGGCAGACACCGTCTATCGCGACAGACAGAAATCCACGATAGACCCCGTCTATCGCGACAGACACCGTCTATCGCGACAGACCAAAATTCCACGACAGACACCGTCTATCGCGACAGACCAAAATTCCATGACAGACAGCGTCTATCGCGACAGACACCGTCTATCGCGACAGACCAAAGTCCGCGACAGACACCGTCTATCGCAACAGACCAAAATTCCACGACAAACAGCGTCTATCGCGACAGACACCGTCTATCGCGACAGACCAAAATTCCACGACAGACAGCGTCTATCGCGACAGACACCGTCTATCGCGACAGACACCGTCTATCGCGACAGACCAAAGTCCGCGACAGACACCGTCTATCGCGACAGACCAAAATTCCACGATAGACAGCGTCTATCGCGACAAACACCGTCTATCGCGACAGACAGCCCCCACGATAGTTTGTGTCTATCGCGACAGACACCGTCTATCGCGACAGACAGACATTTTCGGCAAAAATTAAGGGGTAAATTTTTGGAAATTTAGGCTAAATTTTGGGCATATTTGCACTCTCAAATACTCATACACTTACAAAGGCCTTAGAAAAATGCATTAAAACCCCTGAAAGGTTCTGTTTGTCTAGTTAACCCCCTAAACCCTGAACGGTCATAACTTTTTCATACGAAATCCATTTTTTGAGCTCTAGGGCTTGTCGGAAAGCTCGTGGCATATACTACACGCCCTCAACTGTTTTTTATAAGAATAATGCGTTGATTTTCAGATAGGATATTTGGAAGTTGACACACTGAGGGGTAGGAACACCAAGGGAGCTCTAGAGGAAATTTCTAGCAATACAAAAGGGGGAACAAGGGTCATTAAAAAAGTGTCTGAAATAAATTGTCTGTCAATTGAAAGGTCAACTTGGAGCTAATCTTGGGACTGATGCATGTCTATTGAGAAGCAATTGAGAGCGTCCAAGCAAGGGTTTTGCGCAAGCTTGAGAATCAACTTCTCGAGCACTAAAGAGCAAGGTTCAGCAAGAAAGGTCGGAATACTCTCAACTCCTCTTCGTCAATTCCTAGCTTAGGCTAAGAACGATTAGAAGTAAGAGTAAGTCAGGGCGAGGATAGGCAACTATCAAGTTGAAGCATACCTAAACTTTCAAGCTCAAGCTAAGGGCATAATCCTTGTACTGTCGAGAACTTTAAAGGGAAAGAACTTAACGTGGAACGATCAACTGTAAGTGCGAAACAACATTCAAATATTCGTGACGACGTGATATCAGACAAGACCTTAAACACGATAAAATAACTAAAAAGAACCAAGCAACTAATATAAAGTAACCAGCAATGAGGTTGTACTCTGGGCAAAGAATTGGGCTACTTAGATAGGCACATGAACCTTAGATCAGGACGACATCTAGTAAGGGAGAGACAAAGCCTTAGATCTTCAGAGGCTAGTGTTAACCACACTGCTAGGTCTTGGGCCTAGCAGTTGAGCCACCACTCGTACTACCCTAGCTCTGAGACCAGTGAGTCAGAGATGTTTCAAGGCATGGACAGACCTACGGGGAGTTCAGGTGTGCCATACTTGTACAGGGTGGAAGGCCCTTACAAAACACAGTTGGAATACCTTAGGACCAACCAATTAGGTGCCAGCATCTATGAGGACGGCCTAGGAAGATCCGTGGTCCAGATTAAAAACCCTGACCAATCCATAGGACTAGAGCACCCAGCTGTCAAGTTTGAAAACGGTGCATACCTAGACAAAGAAGGAACCATATACGTAGTCACCAGTCACCCAGATAGGACGGACGAATTTGGAAATGTGATCCCAGAGGCAGACTTAGGTGACCTGGAGCAAGGAAACATGGGTGTAGAACCTCGAACCCCTCGAGGCAAATCTGTTCTCACTAGGATTATCACACCTGAGTGGGTTCCCCAAGACAACAAGAGCATAGAGTTGCTCCTCAATCGAGAAACTGGCGAAGCCTTTTGGAGGTATAAATCTAATCAGCCAACTGATATAGGAACTATCATGATCTATGAGTTTAAGGATCCGGATAGCCCAGGTAGAGTGACCTACTTAGATCACACTTTGGAAAGGATCTTTGTGGTGACAGAAAATGATAGGCATGCTTACACTTGGAAGGGTGAATTCATTTTCCCCCAACCAAGATCGAATGTATCCTATGGTCACCCTGGAGCTGGAACATCCCAAGCTCATGGAACTCAAAGAGACAGAAGTAGAGATAGACCAGAAGTAAGCTTTGCCAACCTAGTGGGCAGAGAAAGAACGAGGACGGAGACGAATAGAGTAGAACCTGAGATACTTAGAGCTCACAGGAACCAAAGAAACGTGGATGGATTCCCCCTGCCGAGACCTAGAGAGCACACAAGAACTTTGAGACCGACCCAGCTAGTTAAGTCCATGAAGAATTACTTTGATGGCACAGGAGACCCCTATGATCATGTGGCGGAGTTCAAGCAAGTCTTGAGAGCTGAACAAGTGGAGGATCTATTCACGCAGTACAATGCCTTCGGTCTAACCCTTAGGAACACAGCACTTACATGGTTTCAGCCATTGGATGAGCGACAATTCAGGTGTATAGACCAACTCCTAGAGGCTTTCATTGTAGAGTTCTCTAAGAGTGGCATAAGACACAATACCTCCTCATTGATTCACAGCTTCAAACAGACTCCCCAAGAGACTGTAAGATTGGCAGGAAGAAGATTTAGACAATATCTTGAAAGCTGCCCTGTTTCGGAGCTACCCACACCTGCCAAACAAGTAGCCTTATTCCTTGATGGATTGCTGAGCACGAAATTGAGATCCTATGTTTATCTGAAGGACCCTAGGACTATAGAAGAGTGCGTACGCATGTGCATTGACATTGAAGATAACCTAGGGGAAGAACTAGAGCTTTCCAAAATCTACAAAGATTCAGATAGTGCATCTAGTCACTCTTCCACGCAATCCACATCAATCGAGGAACTCGCAGAGAAAGTGGCCCAAAAACTAGGCGTCTCTAGCAAACAAATTCCTAGGTTTACCCCAGCGAAGAGGTGCTATACATGCGGTGGTGACCATATGGCAAACGTGTGTCCCATTATGGCTCAACCCCAGGTCAATCCAAATAGCCAATATTGCACCATAGAACGAAGGTACACCAATCATACCGCACAAGATTGCCCATACAACAAGCAGGCAGTTAGGCAACCCTACCCTCAGCCATACCCGCAGCAAGGAAGATACCAGAACCCGTACCCTCCACAACCATATGGCAGGCCACAACAACCGTATCAGCAACCCTACCAAAACCAACAAAGGCCTCAGCCAGTGTTAGCTCAACAACCCCCTACCCCAGCTAATGTGATTCCGGTAAAGTATGCTGTTGCAGAAGAAAACCTGAATAGAGCTATAGTCCCTGTAACACCCTTGCTTTCAGAAAGTGACCCGAGTGACCATAGATTTGATTCTACACATGTTGATAGTCCCTAGGCGTACTACATGCAGTCTCCAGAACATGGTGAGTCCTATTACAGCGAAGAGCCAAATGAACTTAGTTGGGAGTCAGATTATACAAACGTCATGTATGCAAACCCCAACCCTAGGCCTCAACCTAGGCAGGTAAGACCTCCATTCCCAAGAGGACCGTGCTACAGATGCCAAGGAGATCACCTCATTCGTGATTGCCCCTTACCTCCACCTACACAAAACCAGTCAGTGACGATCCAAGGCTTCTGCCAAGATTGTGGAAAAGAGCATCTCTTACAAGATTGCCCAAAGAACCCTAATAATATGCCAAAAATCACTCCCATTAATGTGATTGGGTTGGTTGTAGATTCCTCAGGAAGTGTCACTTCCACTGCACCCGTACAGGTAGTCACGAGAGCTCAAGCAGTGCAGCAAAACCAAGGGGTAGGCAAGGAAAAGAGCCCAGACGCTAGCGATACTGAGAGCCAAAATAAAAAGAGAACAAGAGCTTGGAGAGATAGCCGCGAACGCATGAAAAGGCAATGGGCAAAGAAGATGAGTGAACTTGAGGAAAGTCTACGAGAAACCAAGGCTAAAATCATAGAGATCACATCTCAACCGCACTCTCACACATTCCCACCGCTACCATCCCCATCACCCTCCATCCCTCCACCCTCTAAGACACCCCACGTAACCCACCCACCACCCCAAGCAGGATCAGTATTAGCTGATCCCACTCCTGAAGACATAGACATGATGCTTAAAGCATATCAGGCCAGAATCCAAGAAGGGCCAAACGTCACGGATCATGACAAGTGCTATCCTAGAGCTGACCTAGAGATAGAAAGAACCAAGCTGTGCACGAAAATGGTCGCATTGGCTCAGACTATGTTTGAAGCCAGTCGCCTTTTCAATTACTCGGGCTCAGCCAAGACGCAATTACACTTGGATGGACTCCTAGAGAAGTTAGAGGGAATAATTGCAAAATCTGCCAAGGAAGAAAAAAATCAAGAAAGAGATAAAGCAAGCAAAAACATGACCCATCCCCCATCGGAAGTTTATGTGGCCAATTCCACTAAACCAGACAACTTCCCCTCCTTAGAAAAGATAGAGAGGCTAATTGCACAATCAGAAAAGGAACCTGCCCCTCAAAGAAAGGAAAGGGCAAGAGAACGGATAAGCCAGCCTCTTCAGGAAGCCCATGTGCCTCCTCAAGAAGCTTATCTTTCCCCCCAAAAGGCAGATGAGCCTCCCTCGAAAGCTTACGTACCTCAACAGGTTGCCTACATTCCTTCTCAGGGAGCGTATGGGCATGTTCGGAAAAGTAATAGAATAAGTAATCCTCCCCAGGAAGCTTGTGCTCCAGCCATCTATGAGAATGAGGAGAGAGCCAACGATAGAATAAGCCCTCCTTCCCAAGAAGCCTATGTGCCTAACTCTACGGAGCCAGACACATCATCTTCTATGAATCGATTTACACCAGAATTCCTACGAGAGATTCAAGAAGACAAATGGGCTAAAGAGAGTGAAGTCCCTCCTCCCATTGAACTGGTGGATGATGCACAGGACCAATTCCCACAAGACATCCCATCCATTTATGGAGAGCAGGAGAGCATCCAATCTCAAGAAAGATTAGACTTCGAGTCTAATTCTTTACAGGAACTACCCCATTTCACAGGCCCATGGGAAGCAAGGTCCACCTGCATGAGGGCACCTACAGTCATGGTGAGAAACGAAGATTCAGTCATACCTAGGAACACAGAGGTAGTGAAGAACACTAACGTGCAGTGCAATCTCAAGTTAGAAGAGCTACTCAAGGTTAGACCTGAATTATGGAAACATGTCGCCAAACAAGTACCAGAAATAGCCAAACCTCGTTCCCAGGTAGGATCCCATAGGACGGTGCCAAAAATTCCATTGGACAAGATAGGAGATATGTGTGAAGGTGAAGAAGGGAACACCTATCTTCCCATCACCTACCAGGAGTACACCACCAAGGCAATTTTGGACTCAGGTGCAGGAGTTGCAATTGCCACCACTTCCCTATGGAAGCGTTGGGGCAAGCCAGCACTAAGGCCAACGAGAATGAAATTGCAGATGGCCGATGGTCACATAGAGAGACCCCTAGGATTGCTAGAAGGAATAACTCTCACCACTTGTGGTGTCGAGTTTGAGCATACATTTTCCATATGTGACTTCAGCAAAAATCATGCTTATGAGATGATTTTGGGAAGACCATTTATGCGACAGTTGCAAGTGGTACAGGATTGGGGAACCAGCTCCTTGTATTTGCAACACTTGGGTGTTACGACCAAAGTCAATCTCAAGGATTATTCTCATAGAGATGTCCCTCCTATCCAATGGAATCCCATCCATAGAGCCAAAGATGATACAGAATCGGTGCATTCCATAGGGTCTGGATCCTCATGGATGCATGAAGACACTCACTTATGGATGTGCAAGGTAGCAGTAGAAGAAGAGAAGAGAGAGAAAGCCAGAGAAGTAGGTGCAAACGAAACTCATAGACCCATTCAAGACCCAGCCTATGCACCTGTAGTCTTTCCAGATGAGGAATTCGAACCCCATGGCTGGGCAGAAATTTTAGCGACCATGGACGTAGCCATCAATGAAGAACAATGGACCCCTCACTGTGATGAGGATGGCTATGACATTTCAGTCTTCTCCATAGAGCCAATCATTGGAGAGGCAGTTCTAGAAGAATGCGAACCTAGCCCTGATGCATTTGAGGATGCAAGTGACTCCGATCTCGAGTCAATCATTATGGACCCACCATTTGCATCAGATGAAGAATACTTCCATGAAGTAGAATTTCAACCCCAGAGGCATGGAGAGCTTACAAATGATGTAAGATTAGCAACACATGTGACCCCGAAGGAAGAAGGAAAGAAATGAAAGAAGAGAGAAGCCTCACCAGAAGAGGAAGAATCTTTGTTTGAGGTCCCAGAAAATTTTAAGAAGAATGAGATAGATGACAGGAGAGTCATGATAAGAATGCCTAAACGAGAGGCACAATCAGGAGAGGCCTATGATAACAAAGAAACCACCAAGAAAATAGTAGTGGCCCTAGAAGAAGGAGAGGAGAGATGCACGTACATAGGCCATGACCTAACAGAGGAAGAAGAGCATGCGTTGATAGCCTTGCTAAGAGAATACAGAGATGTATTCGCTTGGAGTTACAAGGATTTGAAAGGTGTTGACCCCGATATATGCTCACACACTATCCCCATGACCTCAGATGCTAAACCCTCTAAGCAAAAGCCCTATACTTATAACGATAATTACGCTGCTAAGATCAAAGAAGAGATAGCTAGATTGGTTGAAGCTGGATTTATCTATGAAATTGAGCACACTGAATGGGTATCCCCCATCGTAGTGGTGCCCAAGAAGAATGGCAAGCTGCGTGTGTGCATTAACTTGAAAAAGGTTAATGCAGCCACGATTCGAGATAACTATCCGCTTCCCATCACAGAACATCTCTTAGAAAGAGTGGCAGGCAAGGAAGTGTACAGCTTCCTTGATGGATTTTCGGGCTACAATCAAGTAGCCATAGCTCCAGAGGATCAGCATAAGACAGCCTTTGCCACAGAATGGGGCATTTTTGCCTTTAGAGTAATGCCATTTGGGCTTACCAATGCACCAGCTACCTTCCAAAGGCTGATGTGCCATGTATTTAAAGAGTTCCTGAGGAAAAACTTAGAGGTCTATGTTGATGATCTTTGTGCTCATTCCAACATTAGACAAACCCATATCCCGGAGCTCAGACAAATCTTTGACAAATGTAGAGAATATCAAGTTTGCCTGAACCTAGAAAAGTGCGTTTTTATGGTAAGGCAAGGCAAGATTCTAGGACACATAGTGTCAAAGAATGGCATATCTACTGACGAAGAAAAAGTGAGAGCCATAGCAGAGCTACCTAGGCCAAAGAATGTCAAGGAAGTACAAGCTTTCATGGGGCACTGTGGTTATTACCGATGATTTATACACATGTATGCTGTCATTGCAAAGCCCATGTACGGACTTCTGACAAACTTTGAGTGGACGGATGAATGTGAGAATTCCTTCCAGGAGCTTAAACGAAGATTGTGTTCAGCACCAATCTTGACCACACCAGATTGGAATAAGCCATTCCATGTTCATGTTGATGCATCCAATTATTCTATTGGATGTGTGCTTGCTCAACCTATTGGTGAAGGTAATATGAATCTTCCGATTGCCTATGCCAGTAGACAGTTGAATGCAGCTGAACGAAATTACACCACTACGGAGAGAGAAGGCTTAGGCATGGTTTATGCAGTTAAGAAATTTAGACACTATTTGCTTCCAAATAAGTTTAAATTTTTTACTGATCATCAAGCATTGCTATACCTCGTAAACAAGCCATGCAATACAGGAAGATTAGTGAGATGGTTTCTCTTGCTAATGGAATATGATTTTGAGGTTGTGGTAAGGAAAGGCAGGACTCATTTGAGAGCAGATCACCTCTCTAGGCTCACATCGGGAGAAGCCCCACAAGGAGTGTCAGATGACCTTCCTGATGCTTACTTGTTTAATTTGGAAGTGGTGCCGCAGTGGGCTAAGCCATTGGTACCAGTATTGACATACGGGCCTAACCATCCAGTGGTAAACACACGAAATAGAGAGGTTGTAAAAGCCCAAAAGTACCACATCATGGCAGGAAGTATGTACAAGCACACAGATCAAGGGATCTTGGCTTGTTGCGTAGAAGAGGACGAGTACGCTAAATGGTTGCAATTAGCACATGTAGGTGCATTAGAGCAACACTACTCAAAGCAACGAACTTTACAGTCGCTAAGGAGACTCGGAGTGCATTGGCCGACTATGGAAGCGGATGTCCAAAAGTTGTGCAAGGAATGCCCAATCTGTGGCATTAAACCACCTGTGGAACACGCCACTCTTTATCAAGTATCCATTGTGCCAGATTGGAGTGAACCTCTAGTATCCTTCTTGAGGACAAAAACATTCCCTCCAGACATGACTCTGACTAGGAAAAGGAGTTTAGAACAAGAAGCCCTGGATTACTCACTCATTGGTGATAATCTATACAAGCGTGGTAAAGATGGTTACCTGAGGCTATGTGTCCATGAAAGTGAATATCTTAAGATCTTGGAAACTGCTCACCAAGGTGTAGCAGGAGGACACTTTGGATCGGAACGGGTGATCAAGGCAATACTATTTGCGGGCTTTTGGTGGCCTACCCTTCACATGGATGCACATACCTATGTGAAACGGTGTGATGTCTGTCAGAGGACTCAGTATCCTATACGCAAAGATGAGATGCCACTGAAACCTATGATGGGTGGACGTGCATTCTCTAAGTGGGGAATAGACTTCGTAGGTCCTATTAATCCCCCAGCTAAGGGTTCTCATGCGGAATACATCATTGTTGCAACAGACTATCTAACTAAGTGGGTAGAGGTAAAGGCTACGACAAAGAACGATGCTCAAACAACTGCCAAATTCTTGTTTGAGAATGTATTCACAAGATACGGGCTACCTATAGAGCTTGTAAGTGATAGAGGCACTCATTTCTTGAACGAAGTGATTGAAAATCTACTCCAAGAATTCTTGGTAATACACAAGAAGTCTGCCCCTTATCACCCTCAAGCTAATGGACAAGCTGAGAGCACTAATAAGATCTTATGCAATGTACTGACAAAATTAGTGAACACTAAACGTTCTGATTGGGACAAACAGCTACACCATGTTGTTTGGGCATACCGAGTTGCCTACAAAACGGTACTCCAAGCCACCCCCTTTCAGATGGTATTTGGCCAAAACGCTGTGCTACCCTTGGACTTCTTGATTCCTACATTGAGAGTAGCACAAGAGCACGAATGGACAGGTCATGAACTCTCCTCTAGGATCTTTGACCTTGAACGATTAGGAGAAACAAGACTGAGAGCAGCTGCAGGAATATATGCAGCTAAGAAGAGACAGAAGGCATACTTTGATGCCCATGTGAAGGATAAAGGCTTGAAAGCAGGAGATCTAGTCTTAGTCTATACACTGAAACAACACGCGAGGAAGCTAGAAAAGAGAGGCTACGGACCTATGATCATCAATAGGATTTCCACGAGTGGAGCAGTACAATTAGCCACGTTAGAGGGTGATATTCTCCCAAACTATATTAGCGGTTGCAGAGTCAAGTTGTATCAGGAACCCCTAACGGAGGACATGCTCAGCCGACTCAACACTGCTAAGAAACGCAAAGAGGAAGAAAAGCGAATTCGAGAAGAAGCTCAAGCAGAAGCTTTAGAACGCATCAGAAGGATGAAGTTACGAAGGCAAGGTAGGGATCAGCCTAGAACGAATGACTATGCAGATCAAGGATATCCTATGGCCATGTGTGAAGTTGCAGGAACAAGCTCGCATAGGATAATTGATAGACGTCCTTTCATAACCCTAGATATAGGACAAGGAAAGAGTGCAAGGACCGTAAGAGCCTTGATTGACTCAGGTGCAGCCACTAGTGCTGTTAAGTTGTCTTACTGTCAAGAGTTGCAGTTAACTGTCAATCCTGTGGAAGCATATCTCATAGGATTGGGAGGCGTGGAAACCCCTTGCATGGGCGAGGTGGAACTTCCCCTCTACATTCAGGATGAGCCAATAACAGTTAAAGTACTAGTGTGTCAAGACGAGGATCTCACTGAACCTCTTGTCTTGGGTCAAGATTGGATCTATGACCAAGCAGTCAACTTAAACTTAAGAAGTGGACTTCTTCAGGTTTGGGTCAATCATAGTCGAATTACAGTAGAGTTAGATAATGGAGCACTCAAGGAACTAGGAAAGGCACAGACTCCTGGTCCTTCCAGGAATACACATGAAGATGACCATGTTGTTCTTGTCCAAAATTATGTGTTGCAAAGGAATGATATTCGCAAAAAAGGAGTCAGGGGTGCAAAGGAACTCCCTTCTTTTCCAAAGGCCAGAAGGAGGCAACAACCAAAGGTGGATCAAAGGCAGAAGAAGCAGAGTACTACCTATGTCCGAGATCCAAAGTACCTGCGCAGCAAAATGTCCCAGCAAGTGAAACAAGTGTGGGTGCGGAAAGGCGAACACCCGGTTGCACTCAAGCCAACTACACGGGCAAAGCCTCTTATTAGTAACCAACAACACGACACTAACAAGAAGTCTCTCAGAAATTCTTCTGCTAACGTGAAATCTATTTGGGTGCCCAAGCAATCGATGAAGGCTAGCTCACACTCAAGACAAATTTGGGTGCCTAAGGCTTGTTTACGGGCTCAAATAGCTACACCAGGAACACACCCTACACAGCACGATCCATTCACTCGCACAGTCGGCATCCACTCGTTTTCAACACTCACGAACACACTCAGGCCCATGATCACGAACAGAATCACTTGTAAATGGGTCCCTAAAAAGCCTCATTCTCAAGCCGATACACCTACAAAGCTCTCTAACGTCTCTACGAAACCAAGAGCAAAACCCATCCACTGCATTTGGTAGCGTAAGACCTGTAATAAACCCCCCGACCCCAATTTAAAAATTCATCACCACTTACTAACGGCATTAGTCTCCTAGGACTACCCAAGCATTAACTACACACATTGTCTTCGTGCACTTACTAACCACTAACTCACCATCTACCTCATGTTAATGTTGTAACGGGGACAACAACGGATTTATTCTGTCCATTACGATGTTAACACGTGATTCTATATTCTCACAGAATCAGAAGGCAAGAAGTGAAATGGCAGAAGCGACAGGTTTGGGCTCACAAGTAGGGATACTTACTGCAGGAATCGATGTGGATAGTCTACCTGTGGATGTGCCACCAACTGAACGACTTGTGGAGCTGCAGCACCTTCAGCAAATCCCGGTGTCGGATCCACCCACAGGGATCACAGAAAGAGTCCATGCCAATTCTCATTGGTTCAATGGCATGCCAGGTCCATTAGGAGAGGCCAAGTATATATGGGAGTCTAAGTGCGAGTATGACAGATCGTGGGTTCGATTCCAATTTTTCTCCAAGGAGTTCGAGACTTTACAGAACACCGAGGATCTCCAGACCATATGGCAACGAGCAGGGCTAGCAGAATACTTTGAAGCCCCACTACCTAAACCAGATCTCCTCCGATGCTACTATTTGGTCTCCACATTACAAGCTAATGAAGAAAAGGACAAACCCGGATCATTTGTTCTTCCCTCCTTGCTGGGCAACAACGAGTTGAAGAGGTTTGAACTTACTGTGGAGTTGGTGAGCGACGCTTTGAACATGCACGGCACGCATGTACCCTCTGAAAAGGATGCTCTTGTTCCCACTAACATGAAGGACAGGAAACTGTTGAAGCTTAAAGACATGGCAGCACTCACACCAAACGTGTCCATCCCTCTCCGTATGTGCATGCAACATTTTTCTTTTCCCGGCCAAGACCGCTTCACACAACCACACAAGAGAATCTGGTTCGCTCTCTACTTAGCGGAAGCAGGTGCGTTACCCATTAAGCTACCGGTATGGATTATAGATCAATTGTATGAAGCAAACAAAAGGTCTTCTAGGAAATTAGTGGTGAACGGTTGCTGTGCAATCACACGCATTATTTGCCAGTGCCTAGCATACGATGTTCCCATTGAACGTGCCTTAACTTGGGCACAATTACAAATGTTTAAGAAGCTCAAGACGTCCACACATCAATTCAAGCGCATGAGGGGTGCGATCCCTTGTGTCCAGACAAGGGAAGTTTTGACTACTCCTGAGGTATCGCCACGAAGGGAGACCACTGTACCTCCCTTTACCATTAGGATACCCAGGTCGGGATCTGAAACTACGACACAAGCTACCCCATCGGCTCCTCCTGTTCCACCTAAATTCGAATTTGCTGCCACTGGAGATGCTGAAGGAATGGACCCCCAGGACTTCGAAGCATTCCTACAAAGTACACAATTCTCTGATGTGGAGTTTTATTCAGATGCAGAGGAACAAGGCACATCCTCACGAAGAAGAAGAAAGTCTACAGACGGTCGACATGTACATTGGAGTGACGCTCAGCAAGGTCAACAACAAGGACACCTAGAAGAAGAGGGAGCGTATGAAGAGGAGACCACTGAAGCCCCAGCCTATACAGCAGAACTCCGAAGGCTGTATCAGATTATGGAAAGAGTGCAATCGCAACAACTACTCACCGAACAGAGTAGCAGAGTACTCATGACTCAGTTGTTGGAAGAAGCAGGAGTTGACTCAGAGTATAGGGAAGGTCTCTTATTGATGGCAGAAACATATGGGGTAGTGGAAGCAGTGCGCACTGCCATTCGGAGGTCTCCAGTTCAATATGATCCACGAAGGTTCCAGACACGACCACGCTCAGGTAAGAATATCCAGATTCCCATTACAACTGCAGAAGAGCCAACTATTACATCTGAACCTATCAGGACAACCTCCCAAGCAACCGAAACAGCTAACCAAGAGCACCCAGTCACCCATGAGGAGTCCACAGAGCCACAACCACCCACACCCCCACCATCGCCTCCTAGAGCAGAAACAGTGGAAATCACCTCGACCACTCAACCCACCGAACCAACCTTCATCTTCCGTACTCCCATCTCTAGTTCCACCCTATTCTCTACCACTGATAACCCAATCTTTGAAGCAACCCCCATCACTACACAATCCACCGAACCGCTCATAGAGCCTGCCCTAGGGCAACCATCCCCCATGCCTTCAGCCATAGGTCATCCTGACCCTAGATCCACATTCATGGGTTTCCCTGCTGCCACGCAACCCTTCATGCCCTCCTCAAATCTACGACCTCAACCCCCGACCTCCATCTCTCCATTTCTACAATCCCTCCATGACCTCGTTGCTAGAACTTTTCAACCCAGGTCTCAACCATTTCCTTTCTTTTCAACTCCCCACCCCACTTCTCATCTATTCACCACTTCCACACACACACCACCTACCATTCCAATGTATATGGCAGACCCCACACTCGCACCCACTCCTGAAGGTATGGACATTTCACCACCCACGGCACCTCCCCCCACGATTCCACCTCCTCCCATTCCCCCTCCACCAATTTCACTCACACACACGACTTCAATAGACACATCATTCACTCTTCCCCTTCCCCAATTCCCTTCCCATGCATCTTTCGCTGTAAACACCACCCACTCATCTATAGGAAATGCACTGGACACCATGCTAGCCTGTATATCAAACTTAAGGATAGATTACATTCAGCTCCAGCAACAGAATGAACGCCTGCACGAGCACTCAGAGACACTACAGCACCGCCTCGCGGCACTAGAGGAGGAAAATGCTCGCCTCCACATACAGTTCCAAACTCTCCAAGAAGCTCATGGCATATTGGAGGTACAGTTACAGAACACAGATCAGGAAGCGATACAGGTGGTAGAAGGTCACCTACGGACACAGCTGGAACGCAACTCAAAGCTTCAGCAAAATATGGCTCTACTCAAACGCCATCTTGCGGCCGCTCAGGAAGAGAATCGACGCCTGCAAGTACAAAATCAAGAGAACCTGGAGGCAGCTATTGAAAGCACACCGGGGGCACCCATCAGCCCATCCAAGTTTCAAGCAGTGACCCCCGATAATATCAAGATCATATTGGAAGACTATGCCATGCTGCTTGAAGCACATGACCAGCTATCGGAGGAACTGGGACAATTGAAGCAGAAACACCAAAAAGGACCAACAGTAGCCTCTCCAACCACCCCCTCCGCGGCTTCACTTCTCACAGACTCAGAGGCCATAAAAGATCTCCAGAAACAGGTCACTGAATTGCAAACACGTCTACTACAATATGAGAGACCACCTTCCCCTCCAGAGGCTCCCACTGACGAAGAAGTAGTGCAAATTCCTGTGGAATAAACGTTTGACGAAGAATACGATCCACAACCATTCCCAGGAGGCCAACAAACAGAAGAAGCTCAGGACACATTCGAGGCACCACGGCCTCCATGGCTACGTCAAGTGGAGGAAATCGGGAGTTCGCACGAAGAGCGCACAGTAGTGCAAAATCAGGCCATGAGGGTCATAGAGGAAACGGTGCTACAGTCGGCTTACTTCAAGAACCTGTCATCGAGACGCCTCATCCTCTCATCTGAACTCCAATACCGGCCTTATTATATTATCTTGGCTGATTATAATGCAGAAATACAGAGAGTCACGGGTCAGATTCCTACCTTTGCTACCCAATTTCAACCCGAAGACCTTCCTCCAGAGGTGCAAAAAGGCAAAATTCGTCAACCCACCTGGCGGCAGAAACTTCTAGAGACATATCCAGAAATGCTACGCACATGGAACAACGCGCCTTTACACCTCCTATACAATCCATGCTACGGTCCAGTTCCACGCCGCAGGTCTTGGAAGGCATTCAATATCAAAGTGCAGAACAATGCGCAATGCAAAGAATGGCTAAACTACCTGTACATTGCGCCACCACAGGGACCACCATCGGTAGCATACATGATGGGAACAATTTGCCACTGGATGCCACGATTGAAGCCCATGCAAGATGTAGCAGCGCAAATGATGCTTAAAATCTTAGATATGATGCAGGTAGTCCTGAAAACTTTTAGAAATGCAACCGCACCACAGGTACGTCTCCCGGGGTTCAGCAATGGAAATTATGACTTGGTGTATGACATGAGCACCACCCCCAGTATCCATGTGGCTTACGCCTGGCATGCACGCATCAAATACCTCCCTGCTTGTTACAAACAGACCTTCGAAGAAATGTTCAGATCAGGTTTCTGGGAGTATCACTCGGAGATTTTCGCACTGAAGCCAACACACCTGCTCCATCTTTTTGCTTGTGAACAAGCAATGTACTCTGAGTACTACACCACCCCGCAGCCAGAGGCCCTTGGTGCAATAAATTGGGATGCATTGGAAGCTGATCTAGCAAGGGGCTTAAGGATAGGAGAACATGAACTTGCCACCAATGTCATCCAATACTATATCGACCACCCGAGAGAACAAAGGTCTGTCAGGGGCGACAGACGCTAGGAGGGGGGGCGTGTTGGCATACAAAGCAACAGAGGAGTCATGCACAATACGGCAACAAGGCCAAATCATTTCTTCCATGGACTATTTACAACTCAAGTGATTTTAATCACTACACAAACATTGTAAATCCCGTTTTTGGTAGAATAGACTCCATTTTGTGCAAGCCTAGGAGTCCTCGAGCTTGAGGAGTATTAGAATGGAAAACTCAGGGTATGTATTAACTTAAAAAAAGTTAATGCTGCAACCATAAGGGATAGCCATTCATTACCAATAACATACCATCTTTTGGAAAGAGTTGCAGGTAAAGAGGTCTATAGCTTTTTGGATGGATTTTCAAGATATAATCAGGTGCCAATAGCCTTGGAAGACCAACATAAAACTGCTTTCTCCACAGAATGGGGAATCTATGCATTTTGGGTTATGCCTTTTGGTTTAACCAATGAACTAGCAACCTTTCAAAGATTTATGTGTCACATATTCAAAGAATTCCTTAGAAATATAATGGAAATCTATGTTGATGATCTTTGCACTTTTTCATTAAAAAGATAAGATCATTTGAAAGATCTAGAAAATATATTTAAAAAATGTAGAACATACGGAGTATGTTTAAATCCAGAGAAATGTGTGTTCTTTGTGAGACAAGGGAGAATGCTAGGTCACATAGTTTCTAGAAATGGAATATCAACTGATGAAAGAAAAATCAAGGCCATAGTGGATCTTCCAAAACCAATAAACGTAAAAGAACTTCAAACTTTCATGGGACATTGTGGATATTATAGAAAGTTTGTACACAAGTTTGCAGACATTGTAAAACCTTTGTATGCATTGATTACAAACTTTGAATGGACCACAGAATGTGATCAAGCCTTTGAGACTTTAAAAACTTGTTTGGTAACAACACCAATTCTAAAAACCCCACAATGGAATAAAATTTTTCATGTTCATGTGGATGCTTCAAATTATGCTTTGGGATGTGTGTTGGCACAACCAATAGAAGGGAGCAAATTATCCTTTCCAATTGTTTATGCCAGTAGGCAATTGAATTCAGCAGAAAAGAATTATACAACAACTGAGAGGGAAGGTTTGGGAATGATTTTTTCTGTAAAAAAATATAGACATTATCTTTTAGCTAACAAGTTTAAATTCTTTGTGGATCACCAAGCCTTACTCTACTTGGTAAACAAACCATGTCACACAGGTAGGATAGTCAGATGGTTCCTCCTACTAATGGAATTTGAATTTGAGCTAGTGGTCAGACAAGGAAAAACTCATTTAAGAGCAGACCATTTGTCCAGAATCCAAACCAGAGAGCCAAGTTCACCTTTAGATGATGAATTACCAGATGCATATCTATTCAAAATAGAGAATATTTCCGAATGGGTTGTGACTTTGTACCTTTGCTAACCATGGGACCTTGCAGAACACCTGAAAACAACACACATTTGGTACTACAAAGTAGGAATTTTGTACTACTAGTTGGACATTTGTATCATTTCAATCATATGGGTGTATTGGAATATTGTACTCCAGAAGATGCTCGCAAGAGTATCTAAGAAGAGCTCATTATTGGAATCCTTGTACTCATATATCCTTCCCAATCTTCCTGATATCCTTCACTCCAATGATAAGCCTCTCTGTAAGATTATCTGAGTCTTGAGCTTTCTTCTTTTATTGGTGTGTATTTTATTGGTACTACATTTGTTGGTAATGGTGGTTGTTGTCCAAGTACAAGTCTTGGTTGCTCAACAAATCTAGATTCTCTTTGTAGGTTGTGTTGGTTCACATATTCTCTTTCTTTAATGGGTTGTTTATTGTAGAAGCTTCTCTAGTATGGTTTGTCCATTTTCTTTCTAAGGTACAATATTTGAGTGTTTTCCTATCTTGCAAATGTTGTGGTTTGTGATAAGGACATTGTTGAAGCAAATGACTCTCTCCACAATTATGGCACTTCTTATTGGTTGCTATCCTGGTGTTTATCAAATTTGTCTTGGTGTTAACTTCTAGGGCTTTAGCAATAGCTTGTGCTAATTCTTCTGCTGGTGGAATTTTATCTTCATTTTTTCTTGGTTGGTCAAATACTAATAAATCTTGTTCTAGATTATCCTCTAAGTCTATTGCCTCTTTCACACATGCTCCTAGATCAGGACATCTCCTATAATACACCAAGGTTCTTAATTGCGCACTTCTCAGTCCTTCTATGAACAAAGAGACTTGTCTTGCCATTGAAGGTACCTCTTCTCTTGGACATCTATCAATGTATTGCTTGAATCTCCTAGCAGCTTCTCTGACATTTTCATCTTTTTGTTGTTTAAAACTATGTACCAAGGTAGTTGTACTATGTTTAATTCCAGTTTTGGAG
This sequence comes from Ceratopteris richardii, assembly GCA_020310875.1. NCBI lineage: Eukaryota > Viridiplantae > Streptophyta > Polypodiopsida > Polypodiales > Pteridaceae > Ceratopteris > Ceratopteris richardii. The sequence continues at coordinate 14,406,343 of CM035425.1, read as the reverse complement.
AATTCCCCTATAAAGGCTTCAAGAAAAGATTCAATATCTAGATACATTTCCTTTCTCAATGGAATAATCCAAGATAATGCAGGTCCAATTAGGGTTAGACCAAATGCTTCAAATTGCACTTTGTAATCATCTACTTCTTCTACCTTAATTAATTGTCTAAATTCTGCAGCATGGGCATGAGGATCAGAATACCCTTCATATTGATTCTTCATGCATTTAGCTACTTGATAGGGCCTTAGCATTCTTCCCTGGTTTTGCCACTGATGTCTTCTCCTAATTGGAAAATCATTCATTCCTTCAGCTTCTCTTTCAAAAGGATTTGGAGAAGTGTGTAATCTCCTTCCTTGTGGTTGTTCATAAAAAGTATAGTTTTCATTTTTTCTTGGCAATTCTGGTTGTCCTGTGTTTTTTTCCCAAGGTCTCTTGTCTACACATTGCCCTAAATCATTAGATTTTTCTGGATCTTGTGAAAATATGTATACACATCTCTGTCTATCCTCATATCTTCCATCCTTAAATTGTGCCACTAGCATTGAATTTAAGGGAATTTCTAAGTTTCTCATCCTAATGAGAAACTTATGCATGCCATCTTGATACACATAGGCTCCAACCCTATTTGTATACATGTAGTTGAAGATATTTCTATAATCACTAGTTTCAGAGGAAAATTCATTTGTTTCATTTAAATTTTCCATGTTATTTGTCTGTCCTAAATCCCTTTCTTGTAAATCTCTTAACACTGGCTCTATCTCTTTCCTCTTTAACTCTTGTTTATCAAGTGTAAACAATTTATTACCAGATCCCAAAATCATTCAATTATTTCACGATTCTGTGAAGGGAATCGTGTTTTTTCACGATCCTGTGAAGGGAATCGTGTTTTTTCACAATCCTGTGAAGGAATCGTGTTTTTCACGATTGTTTGATGAGAATCGTGTTTCTCACGATCCTGTGAAGGGAATCGTGTTTTCCACGATCATGTGAAGAAAAATGTGTTTTTCACGATCCTGTGAAGGGAATCGTGTTTTTCACAATCTTCTGAAGAAAAATGTGTTTTTCACGATCTTGTGAAGGGAATCGTGTTTTTCACAATCTTGTGAAGGAATCGTGTTTTTCACGATTCTATGAAGAGAATCGTGTTTTTCACGATTCTATGAAGAGAATCGAGTTTTTCACAATCTTGTGATGAGAATCGTGTTTCTCACGATCCTGTGAAGGGAATCGTGTTTTCCACAATCCTGTGAAGGAATCGTGTTTTTCATGATCTTGTGAAGGAATCGTGTTTTTCATGATTCTGTGAAGAGAATCGTGTTTTTCAAGATCCTGTGATGAGAATCGTGTTTCTCACGATCCTGTGAAGGGAATCGTGTTTTCCACCATCCTATGAAGGAATCGTATTTTTCACGATTCTGTGATGAGAATCCTGTTTCTCACGATTCTGTGAAGAGAATCGTGTTTTTCATGATCCTGTGATGAGAATCGTGTTTTTTCACAATCCTGTGATGAGAATCGTGTTTTCCACGATTCTATTCCTAGACAATCGTGATTGCTCACAATCGTAAAAAACACTATTTTCTTATGAAAATCGTATTCTGGGAATCGCGATTTTGAGTTTGTTCTCAAAATTGCGATTCTGAGCAGACTCTTATAATTTTTTAGTTTTTGATTTTTTAAGTTCTTTCTACACTTTCAGAAGCGCCTTATTAAAATATTAACATGCAATAAAAGTTCTTTCATCAAAAAGTCAATTTCCCTTCAAAAAAATTCAAAAAACTAAAAATCGTGATTCCGTGTTTTTCAACAGTTTTCTATGTTTTTGTGCTTTTACCAAAATGTTGGACTTAAAATTATGCAAAAATTTATTGTAAGAAAATTATCTTTTTGCTTGATCAAGGAGTGCCCAAAAAACATTGTGTTTGCAAGAAATCGCGATTCTGTTAGCTCTTCCCACTCACTCTTTCACACAAATGAATATTTTTCTGAGATTTCAAGCTTTTATAGACTTCAGACAATCGCGATTGTGAGTGATTTTCACAATTTTGAGTTCCACTTTTCAATTCTTGCTCTTTTACAATTTTTGTGGTTTCATTCAAAAAATCTTATCCCTTCCAGCAAAATTTTGCTCTCTTTTTTTCAACTGATGAAAATCGCGATTCTGTATCCAATTCTCAAATCTGATCACTTGATGCTCAATTCTTACTAGAATTTTGAAATTTTGCTTTCCTTCACTTATGCAACTTATGAAACCTTTTAAAATTGCTTACCTTAGTACCCAATAGTGCAACTTAGTCAATTTCTTTATCTTACTGAGAATCGTGATTCTGTGATGAGAATCGTGTTTTTCTCTGAACTTCTTGCTTTTGCACTTTTTGACTTCTCTTCCCTCCTGGTCTTCTCCAATATTCTTCACCAACTCCAGATCAATTGTCCCCTGCAATCATACACCACCAAATTCATTCAAAGAGATTAAATTTTTGAAAAGTTTAAGCAACAACTTTTACTCTAAATATTTTTTATTTTTCTTTCAATTTCTGGATTTTTCTTTCACTATTCCCCTTCCCCTTTTCAACACAAATCCTCCTGCAAAACTTCTTAAGAAAAAAGAAATTTGTTTGGATTTTTAATAGATTTTATGAATTTTTTAGGATTTTGAACCCTAAATCAAGGAAAACACTCCACTTAGGGTTTTCTTGTTTCAAGATCCATTGATCTTTTGTTTCATGATTGGTTATACTCTTTTTCAAGAGGCAAATAAAAAACTTTTTTCAAGATTATTATCTTTCCTTGGATAAACAAATGGATCAATCAATTTGCACATAGCTACTTTATTTGACTTTCCTCATTGCAACCATGTCATCTTTTTCCAAGATTTGACAAATTTTGCTTGGTACTTAGTCAAAAAGCAATCTACTTATGCAAAGATACTCATATTTTACCTTTCCTTTAACAATCTTGATTCAATTTTTTTCCACACACCTGCACTTTACTCTTAAAAGGTATGAGCAACTATCAATTTGCAAGAATTTCACAACTTCTTTATCTCAAAAGGGTAATTCATGCTTCCTTTTCCCAAAAGACAAGCAAAGAAACCTACCTTTTCCGTTTTTCTTTCTTGATTATAGAGTAGTACCTTTTCAATGTGTTCAAATACCATCAACAATGGAAGATCCAGCAAGGTCCAAGACTTCAATGAACCTTTTGCTTTGTTCCCCGACAACGGCGCCAAAAAATGTTTGTTGCTAACCTTTGGATTTGTCCTATCCAATCATTATAGCATAAAAGATCAACTACACACCTTTAAATTGTCAATCCAAGAAGTATGCAAAGATCACAGCCCCTTCTAGTTAATGGAATCCAAGAATAAGGGTTGGAATGACTGATTTTCTGAGAAATTTATGAATAAGGAAAGAAATATCTAGGGTTTTGATTATCTTGAGTTCTACAACAGCATTTTCAATTATCTTTGTGCCTAAAGTGTGCCATTTCCGTAGTAGAATAGAAATATGAAGTCAAATTTCAAAAACAGTACCTGTATCACACAGATGAGACAATCCCGATTCTGTTAAAAATGATATTTTCTAATTCGAGCTTCATTCTTCTGCTTATTCTTGCTTAATACAATAAGATTCATCTATCCTTCTTCATCTCACTCAGAAATACACAGCTGAAGCTCACAAATTCCATGGATCACACAAAGAATAAACTCAACAAATCAAGAGAAAGAGCATGAAAGGAGAAAACACGATTTTCTGTAGGAGAGCTCTTCTCATTACTTGGATAGCATTAGAATAATACAACCAACCTCTTCAAAATAGAAGAAATTGTCTTTTATACTTTTTCGAGTGTCCCTTTTCACACTTGAATTTTGGTCCTTTTCTCCTTCTATTTTAAAAATATGCTATCTAAGAGCTTCCAAAAATTCTAGAAAAAATACATATGATCCTATTTTACATGAGGAAGAATCTTCCTCAATGTTTACATCATTTGTATAAATATTTCTACAAATTTTTGACATTTTACAAATAATTTTCCTTCAAAAATTGCTTCTTCTAACAAAGGGTAGAAAATATATATTCATCAAATAGCAACATGTACAATCTAAACGGTGAAGCAGAAACTTCAGATAATGGAGAGTATAGAAACATCCTAAAATACTTGTATACAAATATGTTTGGAGCCTATGTGTGCCAGGATGGCATGCATAAGTCTCGCTAGACTAAGAAACTTAGAAATTCCTTTTTATTTGATGCTAGTGGCTCAGTTTAAAGATGACATACATGAAGATAGGCAAGGATGTATCTATGTCTTCAACCAACAATCCAGATTTCAAATGACTTGGGTCAATGCAAATAGAAAGGAGCATGGGATCAAAATCTAGAACAAGTTGAAATCCCAAGGAGTAGAAAACATCATACTCTAGTGGATCTGTGAAGAGAAAGAAGACAACAGACTTCACCTAATCCTTTTCTAAGGGAAGGAGAAATTGTACATGTCCTATCAGAAGGAGAAATAAGTGGAATAACACTAGGAGAACCATGAGACCCTTCCAAGTAGCAAAGTGCATGAACAATCAATATGATGGATCTTCATATCCTCATGAACATGTGCCTGAATACAAACAAATCCTAAGAGCAGAAGAAATACAATATTATAAAACACAATTTGAAGCCTTTGGATTAACTTTGTCAAGAGCTACCATGACATGGTTTTTACCATTTAGAAAGGAGATGTTTGTAGACATAGAAAGGTTTCTAGAAGGATTCATAGGAGAATTATCCAAAACTAGGATTAAACATAGTGCAACTACATTGATCTACACATTTAGGCAAAAACATGTTGAAAGTGTTAGGGAAGAATCCATAAGAGTCAAACAATACTTGGGCAGATGCCTTCAAGATGAAAAACCATCAATGCGTAAAAGAGTGTTTTTATTCATAGAAGGATTGAGTAATGCAGAGTTAAGGACCATGTGTTGGCAGTAGACAGAGGCACAGACGATGAGGAAATATGTGAAGGAGGATCACAATGAAGTAGTGGGGAGCCAAGCGGATTATCTTTTCAAAGAATTATGTTTTATAAATACTTTTCAAAACTCCCAACAGTGATTTTCATCACTCTTGTACCATATGTAACATAGAACAACCACTTTTGTAATTCACAGCTCCATTTTGTGCAAGCCGAGGAGTCCTCGAGTTTGATGAGTTTAGGTAGAATGAGCCTACCAAATTTGGCTATTTTTAGACTTAGTTGTTAGACCTTCGAATAGCACCTACAACCTATTTTTTAACTATGCCAGTCACTAGATGTGAAACCGGTCAAAACTAGTCTAGAATCTATAAAAAGAGCTAGAGAGCTCATTTTTTAGGTTAGCTAGTGTAGACTTGTATGAGCTAGTGTGAGCTTGAGCTTGTATTTGAGAACTTGAGTAATAGAGTCTATTTTTCCTACCTTCCATCGTGTCTTGCTTGTCTCCTACATGTGTGTGTGTGTATGTGTGTGTGCATCTCTATGCTTCTCACCTTCACTCTCACTACATCTCGCATTCACAATCTTCATATCACTCCTATCTCTTTCACGAATTGACATTAAGGAGGTGGAGCTTCTTAACGTGGTAGTTACCATTGTGCTAGAGCAACACCAAATTTGGCGCCGTTACCAGGGATCGAATATAGGACGAATGTGTGATGGTAAGAGTATAGCAAGAAGTGGCATTGGAAGGTAAAAATTGCAGTTTTTGTTGTCGTTTTTAGTTAGCTTTTTGTGTTTTTCATCTCCCCTACACTCCTTCACCACCCCATCATCTAGTCCAACTCCGAAAAAATTAGAAAATTCACCATATCCACCCATTCTCCTCATTTCGCCTCATTTGCGCATGCGAGATAGAGAGAGAGAGAGAGAGAGAGCTTTTGTGCTTGTTGTGTTGTGTGTGCTTTTGAGTTTTCTTGCAGGTAGAGTGCTCCACAGCAGCAGAAAAGCTTCCAAAAGGTAAGAAATTCACTTCTTGTCAGAATCTGTCATTGGAGATGGACCATCGCGATGGTCTGACAAAGTCGGCATTTTTGGTAAGAAACCACATCACGAGGTAGGTGACCCTTGCGCTTGCACGAATCCACAGCTGCATCTTCAAAATCATCATTTTGGTGGACCATCGCGACGGGCTCATGCCATCGCGATTGTGACACACCATCACGATTGGCTCATGCCATCGCGACGGCTTGGCCGGACCATCGTGATGGTCTCACACCATTGCGACAGTTCACTTGAACCATCACGATGGTCCTTGACCATCACAACGATCTCGTCGACCCCATGCCATTGCGATTGGCTCATGCCATCATGACGGCTCGACCCGACCATCATGATGCTCTCACACCATCGCGACAGTTCACTTGAGCAATCGTGATGGTCATTGACCATCGCGATGATACCCTGCCACGTGTCAAGATAGACCATTGCAACGGTACCAGGTATGCCATTGCGACGCTTCAAAGTTGGACCATCGCGATCGGCTCACGCCATCGTGACGGTTGCGTTGATCGTTGACCATCGCGATGGGCTCACGCCATCATGATTGTTCACTAGACAGACCATCGTGATGCTTCACTTAGACCATCACGATGTCTTGCACCATCAGACCATCGCGATTGTACCATGCCATCACGACGGTCCCAGACCATCACGATTGTCCACCCAAAATGCCAAATTTAGGGTTTAATTTTTTGGGAAAATTTGAAACTATTTTGAGAAAAATTTTTGTTACACTTATTGGAGACCCCTTAGCTCATATTTGAAGAAAAACCTAATTGTCAATTTTTACCGCCGAGGACCTGAACGTTCATATCTTTTTCATTTAGAGTCCATTTTTTGAGCTTTATAGCTCATTAGAAAGCTCTTTACGAGTACTACGTGACCTTGACTGATTTTTTTAAGAAGAGCGCGTTGTTTTTTAGATACGAAAATTTGAGGTTGACCCATTGTTGGCACTAGAAAAGAAAGGGGGCATTAAAATTTGGACAAACAAGAAGGGACCTAAAAGGTGTATATATCAAAGTGCTTAATCATTAAGTTAAGAATTGGTCTAAACATTGGATTTTTACAAGTCTAGCAAGGGCTATCAAAGGAAATCAAAGCAAGGTAGTGAAGAATGCAAGGCTTGGGAAGTGTGACTTCTTGCGCATCAGAGCAATCAAAGGAGCTAACTTGAAGATGGAAGAATACTCAACCCCCTCAGTCAATTATTATCTTAGGCTAAACGTCTAGCATTGTGGATTAAAGAAGGATGATAGGAATGCATCAAGTCCAAGAGACTAAATTTTTTAACTCCAAGACTAAGATAAAAGTATGCAATACGAAAACCTAAAGGAAAGAATTTAAGTCTGATGAAACGAGAACCCAAAAGTACAACAAAAAGTCGACTCCTGACATAAACATTGAACCAAGACAAGAATTTAAAGGAATTTAAAAACAAACAAGCAATAAAGAACAAAGAAACATTGACGATCAGAGTGTGTATCGAGTGATTCAGGAAGTAAATTCATGAACCTTAGATCGGGCAAGCATATAGGTAAGTCAAACCGACGAAGCCTTAGATCATCAGAAGCAAGTGTAGGAACTACTACATGTTCATGGGCTCAGCAATTGAATACCTACCCTTAAGAGTTGGCCTCAGACACCAGTGAATCGAAAATGGCTTTTAGCACGAAAAGACCAGAAGGAGGGTTAAACATAGCATATCTAGAAAGACCCGAAGGACCCTATAGAACTCAATTAGAATATGTCCGAACCAACCAATTAGGTGCTCGCATTTACGAGGATGGTTTGCGAAGATCAGTGGTCCAATTGCACAATCCTGATCAACCTATTGGATTGGAATGTCCAATGATGGCCCAGAAACTAGGAGTTTCTAGTAAACAGATGCTTAGGTTGACAACAAACAAGTGTTGTTGCACTTGTGGTGGTGATCATATGGCAAATGTGTGTCCCAATGCAACACAACCACAAGCCAACCCTAGTGGCCAATAATGTACAATTGAGAGAGGATACATGAATCACACAGCTCAAGGCTGCCCATACAACAAACAAGTAGTACGACAGAATTACCCGCAAGCATACTCCCAACTAGGTAGGTATCAAGGTCAATACAATCCTCAGCCTCATTACTATAGGCCTCCTCAAAACTATCCTTATCAGGCTCAACAGAGACATCAACCTGTTTTAGCTTAGGAGCCAACCCCACCAGCTAATGTCATCTCAGTTAAATACGTTGTTGTAGAAGAGAACCTCAATAGGGCTTTAGTGCCTTGTTCAACCCTGATCACAGAAAGTGACCCTAACTCTAACAGCTTCAACTCTACTCATGTAGATAGTCCACCCGCATATTGTACGGAGTCACCAGAACCTGTGGAAACATATCAATACGATAGTCCACCATTGGAACCCAGTTGGGAGCCCTATTATGCTAATGTGATGTATGCCAACCCTAATCTATGGCCCCAATTAAGCCAGCCAAGACCATAGGGCCCTAGAGGACCATGCTTTAGGTGTCAAGGAGTGTTGGAGGATAAACACTCCTATGTGCACAACAAAAGCAAATGAACCCTCCTAGGATCCTGAAATTTTTCAGACATAGGCTCTGTATTTTCTGAGTTTCTCTGAGTATATGCAGAGATTGAAAATGCAATTTTGCAGGCATAAACTAGACTTTAAGAGCTTTCAAATGAGAGTAAAATCACTCCATTTGGATACTGGATGATGCCTCAACCAGCTGCAACAAAACAGATAACTTGATCTCTTCACAAAGTATGAGCTAACTAGACAGACATTCTTATGGACATTTCTCTACACATGTGCAAGCAATGAACCTGAGACTTAAACCAGACAAAGTAGAACTTATAAGCTTTCCAACAAGACAAAAATCATTGCAAATGGATTCCGGATGAAGGAGAAACAACAATTACAAGACCGGGGGTCTGCCAAAAACATCTAGATAAATAGATTGTGTAAAAGTGAAATTTCTGCAAAATATGCAGAGAACAGCTAGTAGGGGGTGTGCTTAAGCAAGGGAGCAGCTTGGGCACGTATTTCCACGACTCTAAGTCATAATACAACTCATTAGAGGTTTTAAAGACCACATACTAACCTCTTTAACCAATCAAAAGCATATACATGTCAAAAGTGAGGTCCAATCACATCAAGAGGTGAGCTAAATCTTCTCTAATCAACTTCTTTCCATTATGGGCATAATTGGATGCCTCCAACTCGTGGAAATCAGCCTCCTTTGATTGTGGATGATGTGGAAGGTTCAATTTGGGGCATGTTCCCACACTGTTGAGCTTGAAAAACTTTCAACACTCCCCCTCAAGCTCAAGTCTTTTCCTTTGTTGCTTTAGCCTATGTCTCTTATGTTGATAGCTTCCTTGAATCCTCCAAGCTTTGTACCTTCAAGAAACTTTGTCATCATGTCTGCAACCTGCATTTTAGTGTTCACATACCTTATATCTAGCTCTTTTGCCATCACCTTTTCTCTAACGAAGTGGTAATGAACCTCTATGTGCTTGCTCCTTGCATCAAACATAGGATTGTTAGCTAGATAGATGCTTGAAATGTTGTCTCCATAAAGAGGAAACTCCTCCACTTCCACTTCCAAGTCCTTAAGTAGCTTCTTAAGCCATAATATCTCACATGTAGCCAATGCTAAACCTCTGTACTCAGCCTCTGTGGATGAAAGAGCAATAGTGGGTTGCTTCTTAGAGCTCCAAGCGATCACTTTTGTACCTATCATGAAAACATAACCCGATGTACTCCTTCGATCATCCTTGCTACCTGCCCAATCAGCATCACTATATCCTTTGACACTTAGATCAGCATCATATGAGTAAAATAGACCTTGGTTGATGGTGTGCTTGATGTAACGAAGCACCTTTCTTGCCGCCATAAGATGATCATGAGTAGGTGCATGCAAAAATTGAGAGAGAACACCTACTACATATGCAAGATCAAGTCTAGTGAATGTAGCATAAATTAATGAACCAATCATGCTTCTATATAGTGTAATATCTTGTATAGCCTCTCCTTGACCTGCAACCAACTTTGTATTGGGCTCCATGGGTTGAGAAAGTGGCTTACAACCACTCATACCAAACCTGTATAGCACATCCAACAAGTATTTTCTTTGAATCAAGAAGATGCCATTGTGTGCATAGATTACCTCTATTCCCAAGAAGTACTTTAGTGTTCCAAGATCAGATATCTTGAACTCCTTCCCTAGCTTTGATTTGATATCTTTAATACCTGCAATATCACTTCCTGTGATGATTAAATCGTCCACATAGATGCATATGTATACCGTCTTGTCTCCTTGCTTCTTCATGTAAAGTGATGGATATGCAACACTTTCTTTGTATCCACAACTTGATAAATAATCCACTAACCTCTGATTACAGGCCCTTGGGGCTTGCTTTAGTCCATATAGTGCTTTCCTTAGCTTGCAAACATGATTTGGGTACCTCATACTAGCAAATCCTTGAGGTTGGCTCATGTAGACTACTTCTTCAAGCTCTCCATTGAGGAAGGCATTCTTCACATCCAAATGATATAAGCTCCATTTCCTTGATGTGGCCACTGCAATCAAAGTCCTAATTGTTGGCATCTTGGCTACGGGGCTGAAAGTTTCATCATAATCTATCCCGTAGCTTTGGAAGAAGCCTTTCGCCACCAACCTTGCTTTGTACCTAGCAATGGAACCATCTGAATTTCTTTTAATTTTGTAAACCCACTTATTACCTATCACCTTCATGCCTTCTTGAGCTAGTACCAAGCTCCAAGTATGGTTCTCATCAAGTGCTTTGAGCTCTTCCTTCATTGCCTCTTGCCATTCCTTGCAATCCTTAGCTTCCTCATAAGTAGTTGTTCTTTGTCCTTGATTACCTGAGTCATGTATGCATAATGCTTTGCAATGAAATTATCATATGTTAACCTTTGTACTGGATATCTTACCCTTGAAGACCTTCTTTCACTTCCTTTAGGTGTGGTTGCCATCTTCTTTCTTTGTTTGGCCACTCCTGGAGTTTGAACTTCTTCTATCTCTTCATCTTCCAACATGCTCTCGTCCACATAGCTTCCTTCTTCAACTGAAATCTTCTCTTTGCCTTTGACTTTGCTTTCTTCAGAGCTGGTCTCTCTTTCCCTAAGCCTTCCACTGGTCTCTCTTTCCCTAAGCCTTCCACTCCATGGTGAGGGTGTCCTTGTGTTGCATGAGTTTCTTGGACCACTCAAATCCATGCTTTCTTGAACTCTATCATCATTCTTCAAATCTGTCTCACCTATGTCTTCAACCTGCAATGGACTTGTGCATGCATACCAAGGCTTCAACTCATCAAAGACAACATCCCTACTTACCTTCAGCTCCTTGGTGATGGGATTATAGCATTTATACCCCTTTTGTTCCATAGAATATCCCAAAAAAATACACCTTTCAGATTTGGCATCTAACTTTGACCTCAACTCTTGAGGTACATGTACATAGCATATACAACCAAAGATTCTAAGATGTGAAATGCAAGGTTTTCTTCCACTCCATGCTTCCTCAGGGGTTAGATGATGTATACCTAATGTAGGACATCTATTCATGATGTATGTGGCTGTATATGTAGCCTCTCCCCAATAATAATGCGGCATATTCATTTCGTTGAGCATACACCTTGCTACCTCTGCTATGTGTCTGTTCTTTCTCTCTGCTACCCCATTTTGTTGAGGGGTATACCTGCATGTAAATTGTCTATTGATGCCATTGACCTGCAAAAATTCAGAAAATTCATGGGAGAAGTACTCTCCCCCTCCATCGGATCTCAAAGTTTTGATAAACTTGCCAGATTCCTTCTCCACCTGTGCTTTGAACTTCTTGAAGTAGTGGAACACATCTGATTTGTTTCTAATGCAATACAACCACACTTTCCTTGAAAAGTCATCAATGAAGGTTACAAAATACCTATTTCCAGCAAGGGATGCTTCTCTTGTTGGACCCCAAACATCCGTGTGAATGAGGTCTAAAACATTTGCACTTACATAGGTACTCTTCTTGAAGGGCAGCCTTGATTGTTTTCCTTATTGGCAAGCTACACAAATTTCATGCAACATTTTAGATGTAAAATTTGGTAGGCCTCTTACCAAGCTCCTCCTTTGCATGTCCTTGAGCTTTTGTAGGTTGATGTGACCTATTCATTTATGCCATAGATCCAAATCTGCTATCCTCTTGTCTCCATATGTGACATACATTGAATGGTGTGGCTGATTTATGTCCATTGTGAACATTCTCCCTTGCTTTTTTCCTTTTGCTATGAGCTTGAAACCTGCCCTTGGATCCTCAACAAAACATCCTCTTTCATTGAACCTAACTTGATAGCCTTTTTGTACCATTTGGCCTACCGAAATCAAGTTTTTGGTAATAGTAGGGACATGTAATACCTCTGATAAGCACTTTGCTCTTTGATTTCCTTCGAAACTGATATCTCCCACATGTTGAATGATATGCTCTGAGTTATCACATGTTTCCACATGCCCTTGATGCTTTGGGACCTGCAAATTACTAAAAAAATCCTTTCGACATGACATATGATTGCTACATCCACTGTCTACATACCATACATCTTCACTAGCTTGAGTTGTATCTTCACCATACCTCATGGCAAGTAAATAATCATTCCCTTGGCTGGATGATGTGTTTGCATAATTACCTTGCCCTCTATAATTGTTGTTGTTGTTTTGATTCCCTTGTCTTTGAGCTCTATGATAGCATTCATTTGCAAAATGACCGGGCTTACCGCATACAAAGCATCCATTTGAAGTGGCTTGTGCTCTTCCACCAAATCTTCCACCTCTTCCTCTATTTGTGGCTCTTCCACCTCTTTGACCTGCATTTTCTTGTTGTCCTTGACCTCCTCGGTTGCTTTGATATCTTCCTCTTCCTCTTGTAGCACCTCGGTTGTGTCTTCCTCTTCCTCTACCTGCATACAACAATTGCCCTTGGCTATCCTTGGCATTATGACCACCAAGGTTCATCTCCTCTGTCACCATGAGAGTGATTAGTTGATCAAAATCAGGAAGAGACTCCCTTACATACACTGAAGTTGTGAAAGCCCTCCATTTTTCATCATCCCTAAGTCCATTTAGGGTGTGGGCGACAAGATCGTCATCATCTAGGGCACAACCGATTGACCCTAGTGCATCTGCAAGCTCTTTAACCTTTAATATGTAATCATTAGCACCTTGAGAGGGGCTTTTCCTAAGATTATTTAGCTCATTCTTGAGCTGAATTTTTCTAGCTTTTGTGGAGGTTGAATACAATCTCTCCAAACACTCCCACACCTTCTTCGATGTATCCAAATCTTGAATATGCCCTACCATAGAGTTACTAATATGCTGAGATAAAATGAAAATGACCCTTTTGTCCCTTTCATCCCACTCTCTTACTGCTCTTCTTTGGTCATTGGTTGGATTTACCTCATCTATCTAGGGTTTTGGCTCTCCACCACTCACAAGTCCCCACAAACCTTTCCCCATCAAAAAATTGCTTATTCTAAATCGCCACGGTTGGTAGTTTCCTTTTTCGAGCTTCTCAATCTGAGCATTGAGATTAGCCATGGTGCCTCCTAACTCTTTTGAACCTCCCCCTTGATGCAATGAAGTTGAAAAGGATGTCTTTTACCTCAAAAAATAGAGCTACTCCTCTTGATGAAGCTTCGTCTTTGATTTGATGATGTATTTGCTTCCCCTTGTTGTTGACGTGCCCGTTCTTTGCTTCCTTCCTTCAAACTTTGATGAAGTGTTTACTTCACTTCAGTAGCTCCTTCTTCTCTCTTTGATACTCCACTTATGGCTCTGATACCACTGTTGGAGGATAAACACTCCTCTGTGCACAACAAAAGCAAATGAACCCTCCTAGGATCCTGAAATTTTTCAGACATAGGCTCTGTATTTTCTAAGTTTCTCTGAGTATATGCACAGTTTGAAAATGAAATTTTGCAGGCATAAACTAGACTTTAAGAGCTTTCAAATGAGAGTAAAATCACTCCATTTAGATATTGGATAATGCCTCAACCAGCTGCAACAAAACAGATAACTTGATCTCTTCACATAGTACGAGCTAACTAGACAGACACTATTCTAGACATTTCTCTGCACATGTGCAGGCAATGAACATGAGACTTATACCAGACAAAGTAGAACTTGTAAGCTTTCCAAGAAGACAAAAATCATTGCAAATGGATTCCGGATGAAGGAGAAACAACAATTACAAGACCAGGGGGTCTGCCAAAAACATCTAGATAGATAGATTGTGTAAAAGTGAAATTTCTGCAAAATATGTAGAGAACAGCTAGTAGGGGGTGTGCTTAAGCAAGGGGGCAGCTTGGGCACGTATTTCCACGACTCTAAGTCATAATACAACTCATTAGAGGTTTTAAAGACCACATACTAACCTCTTTAACCAATCAAAAGCATATACATGTCAAAAGTGAGGTCCAATCACATCAAGAGGTGAGCTAAATCTTCTCTAATCAACTTCTTTCCATTATGGGCATAATTGGATGCCTCCAACTCGTGGAAATCAGCCTCCTTTGATTGTGGATGATGTGGAAGGTTCAATTTGGGGCATGTTCCCACACTCTTGAGCTTGAAAAACTTTCAACAAGGAGATCATTTCATAAAGGATTGTCCACATCCTCCAATGGCAGGACAGCCACAATAATATAACATACGAGGTTTTTGCGTCGAGTGTGGTAAAGAGCATGTCATCAAAGATTGTCCCAAGAACCCTACAAATGCTTCAAAAGTGACACCGATCAACATGATAGGTATTATACACAACGCAAATGGATCCAACCCTACATACGTGCCTATCCAAGCTATAACAAGAGCCCAAGTGCTCTTACGGAATCAATAGCTTAATCCTGGAAAAATAGTCGGAACTAGTGAAATTGGAGAGACAAGTAATAAAAAGATGAAATCTTGGAAAGATTGTAGAGAAAGAATTAAGAGGAAATGGAGTAAAAAGATAATTGAGTTGGAAGGAAGTTTAAAGGAATCTAGAGCCAAAATCCTAGAATTGACTTCGCAAGGATCTAATCAAGAGAACCTACCTCAGAGATCAGGATCAGTTTTAGCGGAACCCATACCAGAAAATTTAGACAAGATGTTTCATGCGTATTAGGCTAGATTAAAACAAGGACCCAAGATAGCTTAAATGAGTAAGAACTATCCACGAGCAGATCTAGAAATTGAGAGGACTAAACTTTGCATGAAGATGGTAGAATTATCACAAACTATGTTTGAAGCCTCATGCTATCTTAATTGGAATAACATGGCAAAACATGAATTACATTTTCAAGGACTACTGGAGAGGTTAGAATACTTGGTCAACAGCAACGACAAAAAGAATCTACATAGGAACCCGAATGACTTTGAGACCCAAGAAAAGAATGCACCATCCCTGTCTCAAGTACCAAATACAGAGGTTGAAGACAACTTGTCTTCCATACACAAATATTCACACGAATTTCTAAGAGAAATCCAAGAAGAGAAATGGAGAAAAAAACAAGGAACTCAACCTCCTATTCAAGAAATAGACGACTTGCAAAAGCAATTTCCCCAAGACCTCCCCTCTACCTACGATGATGTAGAGGAAGAACAACTGAGTGAACACACAGATTTTGAATCCGATTCTTTGCAATAATTACCTCAGTTCACAGGATCTTGAGAAGCCAAGTCTATTAGCATGAGAGCACCCATGATAATAGTGAGGAATGAAGAATCAATAATCCCTAGAAACACGGAAGTAATCAAGAACGCTAAAGTTCAATGCCATCTCACTCTAGAGAAGTTGTTGAAGGTTAAACATAAATTGTGGAAGCATGTAGCAAATCAATTCCCTGAGCTTGCTATTGCTCCCTCACAGATAGGATCACACAGGAAGGTACCAGAGACACCTGTAAAAAGAATCGGAGATGTAAGCGAGGGAGAGGAAGGTAACACTTATCTTCCAATAACTCATCAGGACTACACCACCAAAGTCATCTTAGATTCAGGAGCACGAGTAGCCATCGCTACGACTGCTTTATGGAAACGTTGGGGTAAGCCAGCATTAAGAGCCATCAGGATGAAGCTACAAATGGCTGACGGACATATAGAGAATCCATTAGGCTTACTAGAATGCATATCTCTCACCACTTGTGTGGATTTTGAGCATACTTTTGCCATTTGTGATTTTGGGAAAAATCATGCTTATGAGATGATTTTAGGACAACCATTCATGCGTCAGTTGCAAATCGTACAAGATTGGGGAACTAATTCTTTGTACTTGCAACATTTAGGAGTGACTACTAAAGTCAATCTTAAAGACTATTCCCATCGAGATGTACCCCCAATACAATGGAATACCATCCATAAGACACAAGAAGAAATAGAGTCAGTACACTCATTCGAATCAGATCCCTCATGGTTGCATGAGGATACTCATCTATGGATGTGTAAAGTAGCAAAACAAGAGGAAGACTGGTTAGAAGCCAGGACTTTAGGTTCAGAACAACATCCACGAACCCTTCAAGACCCAGCTTACGCACCTATAGTATTTCCAGACAAAGAATTCAAGCCTCATGGTTGGGTAGAAATCTTAGCTACGATGGACATAGTGAATGAAGAACAATGGACCCCTCATTGTGATGAGGACGGGTATGACATTTCCATTTTTATGATTGAACCTCTTGAGGAAGACTTTATCCTAGAAGAATGCATGGAAGTGACCGAAGAACAGGACGAGAATAGTGATGAGGATCTAGAATCCATCATCATGGAACCCTTCTGTTCCACAGAAGAGGAATATCTTTATTTTGTGGAAGCCAAAAACCTTGAAGAGGAAAAGAAAAGTCAAATGGAACAACTTGAGTCATCCACAAGAGATATAGAAAGCAAACAAAAGAAGAGAAAGAAATCACCTAAGACGGAAGAAGAAGAAGAAGAACCACTCATGGAAGTACCGGAGAACTTTAAGAAGTATGAGATAGAAGATAGAAGAATAATGGTACAAATGCCTGAAAGAAAAGCTGATGTTGGAGAAGTATATGATAACCGAGAGAAAACCAAAAAAATCATAGTCACCATAGAAGAAGAAGAAGAAAGATACACATACATTGGGCATGATTTGACTAACGAGGAAGAAGAAGAGTTAATTGCCCTATTACGTGAATATAGAGATGTGTTCGCTTGGAGTTACAAAGACTTGAAAGGAGTAGACCCAGATATATGCTCCCATAGAATCCCTACGACTCCGGATGCAAAACCCACGAAACAGAAACCATACACGTACAATGATAACTACGCTGCTAAGATTAAAGAAGAAATAGATCGTTTGATAGAAGCAGGATTCATTTACGAAATTGAGCATACCGAATGGGTATCCCCCATTGTGGTTGTGCCCAAGAAGAATGGAAAATTGCATGTGTGTATTAGCCTTAAAAAAGTTAATGCCACCATGATTAGAGACAGTTATCCTCTTCCTATCACGGAACACTTATTGGAAAGAGTTGCGGGCAAGGAAGTTTATAGCTTTCTTGATGGTTTCTCAGGCTATAATCAAGTAGCCATTGCTCAAGAAGATCAACACAAGATGGTGTTTGCTACAGAATGGGGAATATTTGCATTTTGTGTGATGCCATTTGGGCTAACAAATGCACCCGCCACTTTCCAACGACTCATGTTTTATATTTTTTAGGAATTCTTACGCAAGAATTTGGAAGTCTATGTCGATGATATATGTGCACATTCGAATACGAGGCAGACTCATATCCCAGAACTAAGGCAAGTATTTGACAAATGTCGAGAATATCAGGTTTGTCTGAACGCAGAAAAATGTGTTTTCATGGTGAGACAAGGCAAAATTCTAGGACATATTGTGTCAAAGAACGGGATTTCTACGGATGAAGAAAAAGTGAAAGTGATTGCAGATCTACCTAGAAGAAATAACGTAAAAGAGGTACCGGCATTTATGGGTCATTGTGGTTATTACAAACGATTCATACATATGTATGCAATCATAGCCAAGCCTTTTTACTCTCTTTTGACCAAGTTTGAGTGGACAGATGAGTGTGAAAATTCATTCAATGAAATTAAACGATGTTTGTGCTCAGCGCCAATACTAACAACCCCAGATTGGAGAAAGCCATTCCGTGCATATGTGGATGCATCCAACTATGCCATAGAATGTGTGTTGGCACAACCCACAAATGAAGGTAATATAGATCTCCTCATAGCTTATGCGAGCAGACAGTTGAATGCAGCAGAAAGAAATTACACCACTACAGAACGAGAAGGATTAGGAATAATCTACACAGTAAAGAAATTTAGGCATTATTTGTTGGCAAATAAGATCAAATTCTTCACGGATCATCGTGTTATTGTACTTAGTCAATAAGCCATGTAACACAGGATGACTGATATGTTGGTTTCTATTACTCATGGAGTACGACTTTGAAGTAGTAGTCAGGAAAGGAAAGACACACCTCTCAAGATTAACCACAAGGGAAGCTCTTCAAGGAATAGCGGATGACTTACCCGATGCATATTTGTTTAACCTTGAGATAGTACCACAATGGGCTATGCCGATTGTCCCTATTCTCACTTATGGACCCAAGAATCCTAGGATAAGGATCAAGGAAGGAGAGATTACCAAGTCTCAAAGATATCAAATAATAACAGGAAGTTTATATAAATAGGATAATCAAAAGATTCTTGCTTGTTGTGTAGATGAATCAGAACACGCGAATTGGTTGCAATTAGCACATGTAGGTGCATTAAAGCAACATCATTCAAAATAGCATACATTGTAGACTCTGCATAGACAAAGAGTATATTGGCCTTCTATGGAAGCTGATGTCCACAAGTTGTGTAAAGAATGCCCTGTTTGTTGTGAAAGACCACCAGTAGAACATGCTACATTATATCATCTGTCTCTCACACCAGAATGGAGTGAACCTTTAGTAACCTACTTGAGTACGAACACATTCCCTCAAGGAATGACCTTAGCATGACGACGCGGTCTAGAGCAGGAAGCTCAAGACTACTCACTTATTGGCAATAATCTATACAAAAGAGGATGAGACTGATACTTAAGACAATGTGTTCATGAAAGCAATTATTTGAACGTACTAGAGATTGCACACCAAGGTGTTGCAGGAGGTCATTTTGGCCCCGACAGGATAATCAAGGCCATACTCTTTGCAAGATTATGGTGGCCCACTCTTCACATGGATGCACATACCTATGTTAAGAGATGTGATGTGTGCCAGAGAACTCAATTTCCTACTCGCAGAGATGAAATGCCATTGAAACCCATGATGGGAGGACATAAATTTTCTAAGTGGGGTATAGACTTTGTAGGACCCATTAACCCCCCTGCAAAAGGTACTCATGTTGAATACATTATTGTAGCCACAGATTATCTTAAAAAATGGGTAGAGGCCAAGGCCACAAAAAAGAATGATGCACACACGACTGCAAAATTCTTATTTGAAAATGTCTTTACAATATATGGATTGCCTATAGAGTTAGTGAGCGATTGAGGAACTCACTTTCTAAACCAAGTCATTGAATATTTGTTACAAGATTTTATGGTGATTCACAAGAAATCCGCACCATATCATCCTCAGGCCAATGGTCAAGCCGAAAGCACTAACAAGATCCTTTGTAACGTACTGACGAAACTCGTGAACAACAAACATTCAGATTGGGACAAACAGTTACACCATGCTGTTTGGGCATATCAAATGGCCCCCAAGACCATACTCAATGCAACTCCCTTTCAGATGGTTTTTGGTTAGAATGTTGTGCTCCCTTTGGACTTCTTGATACCGACCCGTAAGGTTGCACAAGAACATCAGTGGACTGGCCATGAATTATCATCAAGAATAATGGACTTGGAACGATTAGGAGAAACCAGGTTGAAAGCAGGAGCAGGTATATATGCAGCAAAGAAGCAACAGAAAGCCTATTTCAATGCACATGTGAAAGATAAAGGCTTAAAAGAAGGAGATTTAGTCCTAGTATATATGTTGAAACAACATGCACGAAAACTAGAAAAACGAGGTTATGGACCTATGATCATTAATAGACTCTCGACAAGTGGAGCAGTACAATTAGCTACCCTAGAAGGAAACATAATGCATAATTACATTAGTGGTTGTAGAGTCAAGCTTTATCAGGAACCTCTTACTGAGGATATGCTTAGACAACTCACGTTGGCGAAGAAGCGTAAGGAGGAAGAAAAAAGAATATGCGTTGAAGCTCAGGTAGAAGCTATAGAACGCATTAAGTGCATGAAGCTAAGAAGACAAGGACTAGGGAGAGAACATTATAACCATCTGGAAACAACACCCAGATACCCCATGGCCATGTGTCAAGAAAAGTCAATCACTCATCCTAGCATAGTGGATAGGAGACCATTCATTATAGTCAGGCTGGAGCACAGCAACCCTTTCCATGAGCTCAGGGCTTTAATTGACTCAGGTGCTGCGACTAGTGCGATTAGATGGTCCCACTATAAGGACTCACGAATAGAAATGCAACCAATTGAGGCATACCTCATAGGGCTAGGAGGCATGGAAACCCCTTGCATGGGTGAGGTGGACCTTCGTATCCTCATACACGAAGTGACCATGACAATGAAGCTCCTAGTGTGCCATGATGACGACCTAATAGAACCCCTAATCCTTGGCCAAGATTGGCTATACAATCACTCAGTGGACCTAAATCTTAGACAAGGCTCCTTGCATATTGAAACCTTAGATCAGCAGTAAGTGATACCGCTTGACTTCCCTAACAACACTCCGCCTAAGGTATGTAACCGTAGACCATATGAAACACATGTGACGAAGGACCAAAAGATCTTTGGCCAGATCCCTCGGCTAAGCACGCTCCTTCCAAAGTCAACCCATGAGAGCTTGGCGATGGATAGTTGCCAGACAAAAGAATGGCAAAATATTTTCCCCTGGTCTTCCAGCAGCGGTCAGGTGGGTTGCATCATCGGTCAGGTGGACTGCATCAGCAGCCACATGGGCACAACACCCTCCGGCGCCCATCCTTCCACACTTACTGCGGCTGGCCTAGATTAATGGTACAAAATGCTGCACTTCCTAATGGGCAAGTATCGCAAGTGTTGGACCTCCCTTTTTTTCCAAAGTAGAGTGTCCATCCGACCTCTCAACCCCAACCACAAAGGAGTCAATCACAACGGAGGAACCCAAACCAACGACCCTACCAGACTATGCAAAGAAAGCAACAGTATCAACATCACAAACAAGTGGCATGAGTCAAATAGGGGTGCCAAAAGGACAGAAAGCACCAACAGATTTCAACAATGTAGACAATGACAAGATGAAGTTAAGGCAGAAGCAAAGTCAGTATCCAACATCTTCTTGATCTTCTTCTACAAGTTCGAACATCCGACAGATTTGGATTGCCAAAAAGTACCTTACGAATCGACTCACACCCACGCAGATATGGGTATTCAAACAGTGTATTATAGCTCAAAACTGAAGCCATGTAATATATACCCCTCAGAAATCTTTTCACCCCTCAATACCACCACATCCAATATCACCTTTTGTCCCTCAACAGAAACATACCAGCCGCTCAACCACCTTTAGGAAATGGAAACCGAAATGTATCCAGAAGACTTCTCATGACCAATTGTATAACATTGACCCCATTCTGAATAACCAACTCCCTTGTAATAATTCACTCACAATTGAACTTTGTATAAACTCATCTACACTAACCCAACATCACTTGTAATAACATCTCATCAAGCAATGTATGCACTATCTAAAGCATGTAGGTGTCTAGAGACCTACATTAGTTTTGCAAAAAAATCATTCCATAAATCACCTCACAACACTTGGCTACACGGGTTACACATCGGGTATGGAAAGGGATTGCGGTCTCACTTTAATGGGATCATGACTAATTTCCATAGTAATGTGCTAATCTTTTGTAGAAGATCTTCTCCGCATTTGCATCCATCATCATGCAGACAGAAGAACCATCTGAAGCTGGCCCCAGTGTACCTGTGGTCAATTTTGGTGAATTAATGGCAGAACCGCATCCCATGGCACAACCACCTGAATTTCAAGGATTCCCAAGACCAATGCCGATTGATGACCCTCCTAGGGGATATACCAAAAAAGTTCACCGTAATTTCAATTGGTTTCAAGGTTTAACAAGACCTTTAGCAGACGTAGACTTCATTTTTGATGCCACATTGACTTTTGACATTAGTAGGTGGGGTAAGTATCAGTTTTTCTCCAGAGAATTTGAAGCGCTCCAAAATACAGATGATTTAAAGCATGTTTGGGCTAGAGTAGGTTTCCATAATACTTTAGTGAATCATTACCCAAACCAAATTTTTATAGATGCTACTACCTGGTGACCACACTTATAGCCTCTGAGAACAAGGACTTGCCGGGCACATTCATTTTGCCGTCTTTGGTAAATGACCCCCCATTCAAGAAGTTCTATCTTTCAAAGGATTTGATTAGAGTTGCAATTAAGATCCACGGAACTCACACGCCAACAGAGCGCGAAAGACTTATTCCAGAGCCGATGAAGCATGGTGATGTCGTGAAATGGGAAGACATTTCGGCCATTACACCTGAATTATCTAAGCCACTACATATATGTATGCAACATTTTGCATTCCCGGCTCAGGATCGTTTCACTATGCCTCACAAGCGTATTTGGTTTGGATTTTATTTATCATGTATTGGGCCCCAAACAATAGATCTTGGAAGTTGGATCATTGATCAGTTGTATCTAGCGCAGCAAAGATGGGAAAGGAAAAAATTCATCCATGGATGTTGCGCTCTCACTCGAATTGTTTATATGTGTTTGGCATATGACTTGCCTATAGAATGTGCAATTGTTGGTGTGTGAAACACCACAAGAACTAAACTAATGTGGTATTAGAAGACCTCCATAACCATCATTAGCTTAGCAAAACTCTAAATGTGAGTCTTCAACTCTAAACTTAGTGAAAATCAAAAATTTCACTATACAGAAATCTGCGCCTTTTCTTTAATCCTTCAATTTGACTTGTATCAGCTTGATCTTTGCAAATTCCTTTGATCATTTGCTAAGAGAACTTCTTGCTAATGTTAAGCAACACATAACAAACAAAACTTTCAAGTAATAACTTCAAAATCTTCTGATTTTGCTTCATCCTTTCCACTATGTCTGAAAACTGAAAATTGACTTCATCGATTTGACATACCTTCACTCTTAAGCTGATTTCTCTGAGTATGCGTCCCGTTTCTTAAGGATCTTTTGACCAAATGTAGTTGAGGATAGTAGCTTTAAAACGAGCTATTACTTACTGAAAACTTTACAGTATACTTCGAGATCTGACTTTCAGAAGATCAGACAAATGTGCGCCAGAGAAGTCGTAATTGTCAACTACCTTACACAGTCATATGAAATGACTTAGAACTCAATATACAAGAGAAATTAGACTTAATCCTTCTACACAAACATGTGTTGATTATCAGAGAAGATGTATACAAAATGGCTTGGCCTAATTTTGCTCATAGCCATGGAAAACTCTCTCAGACTCAGAAGTTTTTCCTCAACATCTCTCTCAGAAAAGACACGACTTTTCTCTACTCACTCAGATTACAAAATTGAGTTCTCTCACACATGTTTTTTGCATCAAATTAACTTATATACCTATGGTTTACATTCTCCTAGACTTGAACTCGTAAGTTCTGAAGATCAAATGAAAACTAGACTCTAATTTTGCACTAATTTACAATAGTGAAATTGTCCCTTCACTTAGGCTTGATTTTCTGTAGGTCTTTTCTTCACTTCTTCTTTCCTCCATCATATGTCTTCATATGAAGACTCTTCATATATCCATGCCTAATTAGTGAGTGAAGCCCCAACAGCAATGACAAGTGAAGAATTGAAGACATTCAAAGGAACTGCCAAGAAAGCCAGAAAAGCTAGCAAGGGATGCGCAGGCAAGCGCATGCACGAATCTATACCATGTCTGCAAGTCCCAAAGTCCCCATCACCTCAACCCTCTCCAGAACAGTCACCTACAAAACCTGCTGCACTGATAAACCCATTCGCACATGCCTGTCAGGAACGATTATCACAGAAGGTACTACCAGTGTTGTTACCTCTCAAGCAACCACAGTTCAGGAACCCACCACTACAACAGCAGAAATTCCCACCTCCATTGGTGCCGAAGCATTTACTTTTCATATACCCAATTTGGAAGCAGAACCAATGAATACCACGTTTAATTTTGAAATGCCATATGCTTTTTCAAACGAATTTCAATTTTCAAAAGGACAATTTTTCTCTCAGGAGTATGAACGACCAAGTTACCCTACCACACCCCCTAATCAACCGGAACAGCAAGTAGTCTCCAGCTCTGAGGAAGAGAGGACAGAAATTGTCGATGAAGATGGAGATGATGAAGCCAATCAGGAAAGCCATGAATCTCAAGAGAATGTGTAGACTGATGAATAGGAACAACACATTGACACTCAGGGTGACACAAGTACTTATGAAGATGAGACATTTGAAGCAACTGCCTACACATTGGCAATCAAGAAATTATATCGAACTATGCAAGTAGTTTGGGCGCGCAGAAAACTCTCCGAAGAAGAAAGCCAAGCACTTGTAGAATAGGAACTCGCTACAGGAGGCTTCGAAGAAGCCTACATTCAAGGTTTCAGGGAACTGGTTAAGTCAGTAGGCACTAATGAAGCATTACGATATTTGCAAAGAAATCCACTACCATAGTTTGACCCACGCCGAATTCGCTTACCCGGTCAATATATTCGTGTACCGACAGATGCCCAGTCCTCACAACACGCGAAGGAAGCATGCCTCATTCCGGAAGAATCTTTGGTAGAAGAAATGATCATCATTGACTCCCCGCCCCACACTTCCACTGTAAATACCACTACTGTTGTCGAAGTACCCACCATAACGACTACTCCTCTTTCATATCCCGTCCGTCCAGTCTCTCCTGTACACCCTGCATCTCCCAGACCATCCACATCCTTTGATAGCACGATAGCAGAAGCATTTGTTGCCTCAATTCCTCTCACCCTTTCCACACCCACACAACCTAGCCTCCCTCCTAGGACTTCCACTCTTCCATCCAGTCCATTTCTCCATCCATCCGTCCCTGCCTTCCCCATCCCTCCAAGACCCCTATTCCCATTTCCCCCTCCATTAACCTTCTCACCCGTTTCACCTCCCCGACCCACTGTATTTCCTCTCTCCCCTCTCCACCAAGCAATACACGAAACTCCATCTGTAAATTAGTTGGCAACCTTTGTAAATCTTGTATTAACACCCACTCAAGCACCCACTATCACTCCACTCTTCACGATCACTACACTCGACACCACGTCTAGTGACATGGACATATCACCACCCACTGCACCACCACTCACCTCATCCATTTCACCACCACATTTAGGCACATCACATTTTTCCACGATCACCACTGCATCCACTTTCCCATCCCTATTTCTCCTTCCCCTTGCATCAAGACCCACACCCACAGCATCTTCACTCACTCCACTGTTAATATTATCACCCATAATCGACACGGCCTTCCGTCAAATGTTTGCATGTATGACACAAGTTAAAGATGAATTCGCATCTCTAGGCTCCAGTTACCAGACATTACAACAAACAACCACAGACTTACAGCCACAACTAAACTCTTTATCAATCGAGAACACCTCCCTTAACACATGCTACCAAGAGCTACGCCAAGCCTACCATACACTTGAACTAGAAAGTGAACAGAAGACAAAAGAGGCCATTATAGATATCGACAATTTGTTAAGGGCTCAAACCATTTGAAATGCGACACTCACTAGAAACATGGGACTACTAAGACGCCACCTAGCAGCAGCCAAAGAAGAGAATCAATGCTTGCAGAAACAGAATAGAGAGAACCTTGAAGCTACTTTAGATCAACCAGATGAACCTCTGAGTCCCAGTCGTTTTAAAGCTATCCCCTCTGAATCTATGAAGACACTATTGGAAGATCATGTCAGACTACGAGAGGATTATGACAGTATGAATGACGCATACCAGAAGCTCAAGGAAGAACACAAAATGTTACAGTTACGAGAACCTGTATAGCAAGTACCACCAGCTCCTACGGCCACATCTACTAAAATCATCGAAGAACTCAACGCTTTACGTGCCCAGGTACTGACTCTTCAAACATAGATCGCAGCATACAAAGAACCCCCTAGGCCAGATTCCCCACTAGAACTCCCAACGGAGGAAGAAACTATATCTATCCCGGTGGAGGAAACATATGAAGAAGCCTACGAACCACAACCCATCCCAGACGGACGTGTTACGACTGAAGGCTAGGCCACCTATTAACTCCCTACCCCTGTGTGGATGTAGACTGTAGAAGAACTTGGAAAGACCCATTCAACACGTGTGGAAGCTCAATTACACGCAGTGGCTATCATCGAGGAACGTATTTTACAATCCCCTTATTTTGCTCACTTGGCCCCTCACACGTATATATCTGGGCATGAGCTGCAATATAAGCCATATTTCATGCTAATGGCGGAATACCAATTGGCGATCGAAAAGGAGACAGGCAAGAAACCCTCACATGCAACTCAGTTTGAGCCTGATGACTTACCATTGGAAGCGCAAAATGGAGAAATCTTTCAACCAACTTGGCGTCAAGACTTATTACAACAATATCCAGAAATGATGATCACATGGGTCAAGGGACCTCTGCATTTAAAGTATAACCCATGTTGGGCACCGATCCCAAGACGCCGCTCCTGGAAGGCCTTTGCAATCAAAGTATAGAACAACAAGCAGTGCCAACACTGGCTAAACTATCCGTATTTCACTCCACCCCGTAGAACAACCACTGTAGGATATATGATGGCAACTATTCACCATTGGCTTCCCCCCTTACACCGCATGGATGATGTAGCTACCCATATGACGGTCAAAATATTTGACATGATGCAGATAGTATTCAAAGTCTTGCGTCATGTCAAGGCACCACATGTTAACACCCTGGGCTTCGAGCATGGTAATCAGGATTTAGCGGATGATATGAGCATGACACCATCGCTCCGGGTGTGTTATGCCTGGCATTGTCGCATCAAATATTTACCTTTTATTACTTCGTTCACTTGAGCATGTTCATGAAGCAAGTTTGCAACGAAAATATGAAGATGGCTTGGAGATGGGAATCCAAGCAAAGCTCTATACCCTTCGACCTACAACATTGTATGAAGCTATCTTTTTCGCACATGATGTTGAAAAGGAGTTCCAATCTATCACCAAAACACTTCGCTTACCACAAATTCATCAACGTCAACCACCCGTCAAAGCCAATTTTCCTTTTCAGCGATCTTTTACTAAGTTCGCTTCACCTACTTTCCAACACCCTCCTCAATCCCATTTAGTACCATCCAATAAATCAACCCTTGGCCAGCCTCACAAACCTACCACTCTTCAAAATACAACATGAAATATTGATTCCCGAGAAAGTAATAGATTATGATGTTACCACTACACAAACTGGTAAGCAATATCATAGGTATTTAGTCAAATATAAAAATCACTCACTTGAGGAATCACAATGGATACATAAGACCTCCTTATCACCTCACTATGATCATTTAATTTCTGCATATCATTCCCAATTACATTAAACTTTCAGGTTTTCGATTCCATGCATGTGTTGTACATGGTTCATGCTTAATATTATTTAGTGATGGGACATGTGACTGATCATCTATGTCTATTTTTATATTTATCAACTGAGGTCAGTTGCTTGTCAACTAGGAGGCATGTTGTATTTTATGGAATCATGGAAGGTTAAATGGATTTTTCATGTTTTAAATGTCCAAAAGGTTTTAATGTGGTTGTGTTTGATCTAGCAGGTGAAGAAGCATGAGAGTGTGGATACAAGTGGATGCATGTAAATAAATAAATCCGAAGACTAAATCTAAGACTTCTAGAATAGTTATATTTAGGTTTATCTTGTTGTAAAAGTAGTGGTTTGCTTTAGAAAGCGACGCCTTTTGTAAATAAAGTAGTTTTTTCCTAAAAGACGCTTCTAAAAGTGATGGCCCTCATGTAACTTCTATTTTCAAGACGTAATAGAAATAAACCTATAAATACGTGTACTCTGAGAGACTTGTCCATCAAAGTACACGGAGGGAGATTGCACCCAATATCGTGTCGATTGTTTCTCTTTTTTTATTCCTATTTTGTCTTCTTTCTGCCTCTGTGTGTGCATGCGTTGAAGGACTTGATAACAGTTCTATCGAGAACGATAGAAGCAAGAGGGAGGGAGGTGTTTGGCAGTAGCCAGAGGCATAGACGACAAGGAATTATGTGAAGGTAGATCACAACGAAGTAGTGGGGAGCCAAGCGGATTATTTTTTCAAAGAATTATGTTTTATAAATACTTTTCAAAACTCCCAACAGTGATTTTCATCACTCTGGTACCATATGTAGCATAGAACAACCACTTTTGTAATCCATAGCTCCATTTTGTGCAAGTCGAGGATTCCTCGAGCTTGAGGAGCTTAGGTAGAATGAGCCTACCAATTTTGGTTATTTCTTAGACGTTGTTTAGACCTTCAAATAGCACCTAGAACCTATTTTGTAACTATGCTGATCACTAGATGTGAAACCGGTCAAAACTATTCTAGAATCTATAAAAGAGCTAGAGAGCTCATTTTTGAGGTTAGCTAGTGTAGACTTGTATGAGCTAGTGTGAAGTTGAGCTTGTATTTGAGATCTTGAGTAATAGAGTCTATTTTTCCTACCTTCCATCGTGTCTTGCTTGTCTCCTACATGTGTTTGTGTATGTGTGTGTGCATCTCTATGCTTCTCACCTTCACTCTCACTACATCTCGCATTCACGATCTTCATAACACTCCTATCTCTTCTACGAATTGACATTAAGGAGGTGGAGCTTCTTAACATGGTACTTACCATTGTGCTAGAGCAACACCATGGTATTGTAGAAGATGTCCAAACCTAGATTCTTGTAATAGCAAAGACTCAACAATTACTTGAAGAAGAAAGTTTGGAAAATCAATCTAAAAATTGAGGAAATATACAAGAAAGAGTATGGGAAGAAGTATTGGAAAATAAGCTGAAGAAACAATAGAGTGAACAAAATGTTCAACAGGAGGAACACTTCAACAATTCAATTAATGAGGAGATCATTGATCCACAGGGATCAGTTCACATTGATCTACAGTGATCATTGATCCACAAGGATCAGTTCACATTGATCCACAGGGATCAATCCATGTGTGTGAGGAACAAGGGCTAGCTAGCCAAGGTCCCAAGCTTGGGGGATATCCTAAGGTACTTTGGTAGTAATGGGAACTACTTTGGTAGTAATGGGAATAAGTGTTGCATGATGGCCGCATGTTCACACTAGACTATTCTAGATCATTGCTATTTTTAGTAGTATATCATTGCTATTTTTAGAGTACAAGAGGGTATATATGGATGGGAGGAGAGTGTCACACACATCATTCAAATGATTTCCAAAAATTGGTATCAAATCATAAAGAGGTCCTCTAGTGTCTTGCAGTGTTGCCATCATTATCTTCGGAGGTGTTTTTGCATATGATGTCGAGTTTTTTCATCATTTTTGTCGTGGAACCTTTGGGTCATTGGAGTTCTTTGCTGACGCTAGAGCATAAGGAGAGGAAACAGGAGCCCGCTGGATTCCTCCCTTAAACACAAATGATTTCACAATATATTTGTGCATGACAATCTTGAGCTCACCAGTTTCAGTGATGTCGGCATTGGTGAATGCTTGCTCAACATGCCCGAGCTAGTTGGTGGAGCGCCTTCTTCTCTTGATGTAACAAAAAAGCGTGTGCGCATATTCGGCACGTTGCCTAATTCTTCAAAGACTCTTGTGTTGTTTTTTAGCAGCCGAGGAGGCCACAGATAGAGAGCACTCACTTTAATTGTTTTTGTTTTGGAAGTGATGAAAATTGTGTCTATATATAATTACTATCTATCAAAGCAGGTCATCGCTTCATCTAGGGCATAATCGACACCCCTCCCGTCACAGTATTAGAATCGCAGGACATTTGATGAGCATACTCAGGGTGATTAGGAGATAAAAACATCTTTGCTCTATGGTGTCGAAATCATGATCTGAGCTCGTTTTGGCCTCCGAACACACTTTCACAGTGCTTGTGTAGCCTATTTTCACCTTTTTGTGCCAAAGATATATACAAGTTTTGTTTTGCCACTATAAGCATCTTAAAGTCTGCTACAGGCTTAGCAGAACTCAATATGGTAGTTCTGTTCAACTTTTTGAGATACTATCAATTTTTAGCGTCCGGGTATTTTAGTTAGTGGCCATGGCTGAAAGCAGTTATGTATTGCATATGTTGGTTGTTGAGGATAAGTTGGATGGTACCAATTACCCATTATGGGCTTATATGATGTGTCACGTATTGGTTGCAAAAGGACTGTGGAATATTATGCAAGGTGTTAAAAAATTTCCTATTACACTTGCAAACATAGTTGTTGAAGGTGATGCAGATGGTGTTGAAGATGAAAATACTCTTGATGTTCTTGTTCGTGTTGTGGAGAAGGATGACAAACACGAGAAGAAAACAAAAAGCAAAAATTGTTTTCCAAATACTATAAAGCAAATGATAATGTCATAGAGAGTTATCCGACTGCGAAAGAAAAAGAGGTTGGAATGGTTGTTGCAGAGGCCTCTACACCAAAAACAGAGTCTACTAATCTAGTGCAAAATGAAGAATGGGTGTTTACTACTGTTTGCAGTTTTGACCCATCTTCTCCTAAACATTGTATGTCTACAGTAGAATCAGATGTTTGGTACTTTGACAGTGGGGCAACCAAACATATTACCTTGCAACGCAGATTCTTCACTTCACTCGAGCCTGCCCCTATAGGGAATATTCTGACATGCACCAATAATTCCTCTTATCCTATTATGGGAGTTGGTAAGATCATTCTGACTACTGCTGATGGTAGTTCTTTCACATTTTCAGATGCTCTATTTGTGCCACAGATCAAGAAGAATCTAATATCAGTTTGAGCTTTAGCCAAGATTGGCTTGGTTGTGAAATTTGTTGATGACAGATGTATGTTCATGATCTGTCAAATGGCGATGTGATTATTGCTTCTGACATTTTATATTATGGTTTGTATAAGCTCATAGACTATGAAAAATCTATGAATGATTTGGCATGTGGAGTACATGATTCTCAGGCTATGTCAGATGCAAAGAGTTCTATGGAAGCATGCGAACAGCACAAGGAAGAAGAAGAAGCTTGGAGCATAACACACCATACTGAATGTATTATCACTAGAATGTACAACCTATTAGAGCAATAGGCATATATACAAGCCGAGGGAAAAAAACCTCCTAAAGAGGGAAAAAAGTGTCCCAGTGTTCCTAGTGTGTTCGCACACATCACTACTTAAATATATCAACATAGGTGGAGGACTTGGTGGTTCTTTTGGCATTGATCTTGGAGACTTTGGTGGTGGTGTCGCTCTCTCCTCATGGAGAGAAGCATCCTTTGCGATCATTTTATACTCTCTTTGGGTCATGCTATGCCCATTTTCCAACCCTCCCAACCTTCCTTTCTACTAGTTTTCACATTGTTTCCCCCATTTTCCCTCCCTCCCTCCGTTGCTCTTGACGTGTGTTTTAATTTTTTCATGGTCTTTTGACATTGTACACCATGTTTGGCAATGTATTGCATGCTCTCTAAGTGTTTCTAAACACTCTCTAGCATTCATATGTGAAGTATCCTTCAAGAAGTAGTGACTCATCTCACATGTGTAAAGTGTTTAGAAACACTTTTTTTATATATTTAGGTAGTGATGTGTGTGAACACACTAGGACCGTTGGGGCACTTTTTTCCCTCTTTAGGAAATTTTTTTCACCTGGCTTGTATATACGCCTGATATCCTAATGGGATACTTATCTTTGTATATTCTCTTGGTAATACATTTAGTATTGTGTGTTGTGCTCCAAGCTTCTTCTTCTTCCTTGTGTTGTTCACGTGCTTTCGTAGACCTCAAACTCCAACAATTGGTATCAAGGCAAGTCACTGTTTCATCTAAGGCATCGTCGACACCCCTTTGGTCATAGTCTCAAAATCCCACAAAAATTGGTGAGCATACTTGTTTCGGCCTCCGAATGCACTATCACAGCACTTGTGCAGGTAATGTCATCTTTTTGTGTCAAACATATATATAGGTTTTGGTTCACCAATATAAACATCTCAAAGTCTGTTACAGGTTTAGCAGAACTCGACAGGGTAGTATTGTTTACCTTTTGGAGATATAGTCATCTTTCTGCATCAAGGTATTTTAGTCAGTGGCCATGGCTATAAGCAGTAATGTTTCCGTATGTTGGTTGTTGAGGATAAGTTGGATGGTATCAATTACCCATTATGGGCTTATATGATGCATCATGTATTGGTTGCAAAGGGACTATGGAATATTATGCAAGGTGTTGAAAAAATTCTTATTACACTTGCAAATATAGTTATTGAAGGTGATGTAGATGGTATTGAAGATGGTGATATTCTTCATGTTCTTGTTGGTGCTACAATTTCTGCTGCACCTACTATAGACAAAATTCATTGGGATGGCGGAGATACTCACGCACATGCATTGAAAGCCTTGTCTGTCAAACGTGCCATTATTCTTCACATTCACTCTTGCAAAACAGCTAAGGATGCTTGGGATACACTTACCACTTTATACCAGGCAAGGAATGAGGCTCGTGTTGCTTACCTCCAAAAACAATTGGAGAGTGAGCACATGAATGAAGAAGATTCCATGGGTAGTTTTCTGACAAAGATCAAAGATTTGAAGGAACAATTGATTTTTGTTGATGAAGTCTTGCATGACAGTTCACTTGTGCAGATTGTTCTGAATGGTCTTCCTAATTCATATCAGAGTTTTGCTTTTACTCTTTGTTTGATGATGAAAGGCAATCCAAATGTCTTAACGTTTGAGGAGCTAGTCTTTGTTCTATTGCAGGAAGATCAGTCTAGGGTGAAGAGTTCCATTATCAAGCTTTCTTATCTAGTCAGCAGGGCAAAGGTAAATGGAGTTCTAGTAGTAAGCAAAAATCTGCTAATTTTGCACAATCAAAGAAGGATGATAGGGATGAGAAGAAAACAAAAAAGCAAAAATTGTTTTGCACATATTGTAAAGGAAATGATCATGTCATAAAGATTTGTCCAAGGCGGTTAAGCGCATCTTTTGCTACTTGAGTGGTACCCAGCTACTTTGATTGTTTTATCCCAAGGGGGGATCACTATCACCAGATTTACATGCTTTTCCTGACTTTGATTGGGTTGGTTGCTATGACCCTCATGTGTCCACTAGTGGCTTTTGCTTCATGCTTGGTATCTCATGTATATCTTGGTTGAGCAAGAAGCATCTTCATGCTTGTTATCTCATGTATATCTTGGCTGAGCAAGAAGCATCCTACTCTGGCCACTTCCAATTGTGAGGCTGAGTATAGGGCAGCTTTCATATCGATTATTGAGTGTGTGTGGCTCAGATGCCTTACGGCTGATTTGGGTGTTGGTCAGTCTTCTGCCACCTCCATCTTCATTGACAGTCAGAGTGCACTGGTAGTTGCAAGGAACCTTGTGTTCCATGCTTGCACTAAGCACATTGAGGTGCACTATCATTATGTTAGGGAGAGGCTCTCTGCTAGAGAGATCAGTTAATTGGCATATGTGCCCACACAAGAGAACATTACAAATCTTTTCACAAAGGCTTTGGCTAGGGAGAAGTTTGAAGATTTCCGCAAAGCTTTGGGCTTACTTCCTTTTGTGGATTGATTCCACATAGCGTGGCACTTACTTATACATGAGTGCCAGCTCCTTGTTCACTGCATCACTCCCAGGGGGGGGGGGGGGGGGGGGGGGGGGGGGGGATTTGTTGATATATTTAGGTAGTGATGTGTGTGAACACACTAGGACCATCGGGACACTTTTTTCCCTCTTTAGGAGGTTTTTTCCCCCGGCTTGTATATATGCCTATTATCCTAATGGGCTAATTATCTTTGTATATTCTATTGGTAATACATTGATTATTGTGTGTTGTGTTGGAAGCTTCTTCTTCTCCCGTGTGCTATTTCTGTGCTTCCGTAGACCTTTTCAAGTGGATATTTTCAAGTGGTAATTTTTGTACACAACGTATCTTTGGCACGTGTCATTAAACACTTTCAAAATGTCGTTTTCCACTTGAAGGCATAGGTGAAAGTTCTTTTCAGTACTTCTCAGTGTCCTCTCTTGTCAAGGAAGTGTTTTTCAACACTTGGGACTTATTGTTGTAAATTTCAAGAACAAGTTCAAGTCTTCATGCATCTATTTTTGTGTTTCTACACACTCTCTCATCTTTTTTAGCACAAACTTTTCAAGTTGAATTTTTCAAACTTTCAAGCTCATCTCACAGTTTTACAATGTCAAAGAAAGAACCAAGTTCGTCATCAACAGCAAATTATTTACCTTCCTTTATGCCCATGTTTATGTCTAAGGAAGAACACTTAGATGGCCAAAAATATAAGCTCTGGAAAGATATCATGTGAGTATACTTGTACATTAATCTTCTCCATGAAGTTGTAGATGGATCAAAACCCAAACCAGATAATGTCAAAGACTTAGAGTCTTGGAATATTTGTAACATCAAGGAAAAAAGAGTTTTAGGTCAAATACTTCTAGCGTGTGATGAATTGATAAAGGGACATATCACAACCTTTAAGAATTCTAAAGAAGCTTGGGACACACTAGAAAGTCTATATGAATATAAAACCCCTTCAAAGATTTATGCTTTAGAGGCCGAGTTTCATAATCTCATTATTCATCCTCAAGACACCATCACAAAAGTGATAGCACAATTTGAAGATTATCAAAGAAATTTATCACTTTGTGGATGAACGATATCAAGTGAAGACCTTAGATTACTCAATAAGCTTCCTAGATCCTATGAACCTTTTGTGGCCACTCTCTGCAACAGCGATCAAGAACTCACTTGAGAAGAAGTAAGAAGACTTCTGCTTCTCCAAGAATCTGGGCAAAAGACTCAAGCTACACAGGAAACAATTATGATGGCCAAAGCTATCTTCAACAAGACCAAAAGTCAAAAAGACACTGAAGAGTCTAAGGACAAGGGCAACAAGAAGTTTACTTGCAACTTTTATGGCAAGCCAGGACACATAGAAAAGTATTGCTTCAAGTAGAAGAACAAGGATAAGTCCAAGTCTACTTCAAAGACTTAGCACCAATCTCACTGCACAAGTGAAGACCTTTTTCTTACCACTGAACACAAGGCACTTGTCACATCCACTCCTAACAAAGAATGGATTTTTGATAGTGGGGACTGGGGATTCATCACACATGTGAAATGACAAAGACAACTTTCATGAATTTCAAGAGCACAAAGGCCAAGTTTATCTTGGAGATGACAAGTGTGTTGAGATCCAAGGAAGAGGCAAAGTTTAATTCATAAACTTAGAAGTTGCGACCAAGTCCTTTAAAGATGTTATTTATGTACCAAGACTTTGCAAGAACCTTCTCTCATTGAAGGCCATTACTAAGTGCAACATGATGATATGATTTGATCATGAAAAATTTCAAATCATCAATTGAGCATCAAAAGAAATCATAGCTCAAGGATTCAAAGAAAAAAGTCTCTACAAGCTTTCAAGTTTCATGGCCAAGGACTCAGCCTTTAGCTTATGGAATTTTAGATTTGGACACATATCTTACTTAGCAAAGATCTTTTCAAGTCGTCTTGTCAAAGGTTTACCCAAGATCGCACAAGTGGAGTTGAAATGTCAAGCATGTGCTAAGCAGACATTTACTCCTTTGCCTATAGAAGCATCCATTTCCTCATATAAATCCTTAGCATTAGTCTTCTTAGGCTTCCAAGGATAGAGATATCGTTTTTTGTAAAAAACTTCAGTGTGC
Organism: Ceratopteris richardii; assembly: GCA_020310875.1. Classification (NCBI taxonomy): domain Eukaryota; kingdom Viridiplantae; phylum Streptophyta; class Polypodiopsida; order Polypodiales; family Pteridaceae; genus Ceratopteris; species Ceratopteris richardii. Next base: position 14,370,260 of record CM035425.1, on the reverse strand, counting down.
TATTTTGATGAATGGTCTTGACCAAAAAATCAAACGTGTACAGTGTACCTTTTCACAGAGTAATAGAAGAGGTCTTGTTGGCACATTGGGAGAGATTCAAGTACTAGATTTGTCGGACTATCATGCTAGTGTTGTTGTAGACACTGGTTGATACATCTTATGTATTGTTTGGATTTATTATTCTGTTCTCTGTGCCTTGTTGGCTGAGTATAATCACGAATGTTAGAAATAGTAATTTAGTATAGAGAATTTGGTGCATAATTGTGCAGTGTCTGATTTGATGTAATTGGTGTGACTCTGAGTGTACAATGCATGAATTATCAAATTGTAAGTTTAACTAATAATTCTTCTAAATTTGGTTGTAGAGGAAAAATGCAAGAATTTAGAATGATCTAAATTCTACCACCCAAGAACCCTCCTTGATCTATTCCTTCCCTAACTGGACTGGATATTAATAGAGGTTAACATTGGCAATCATGCTGGGGAGTGGTCTTTGTAGCCTACATGCAGGTAATGTAGTCCAGTGAAACCTACCCAAAAGATAAAAGTGATGAACATCTAGTATGTGTGAATAGTGCATTAGGCACCCAACAATGCAAACCAAGAGAAACAACAACATCAGAAGAGAAAGTTGCAATGAGTCTATTGGAGTTTGAGGTCTACAGAAGCACACGAACAACACAAAGAAGAAGAAGAAGCTTGGAGCACAATATTGAATTTATTACCCAGAGAATGTACAAAGATAAGTAGCCCATTAGGGTAATAAAAATGCATGCAAGGCAGGGAAAAAAAACCTCCCAAAGAGGGAAAAAAGTGCCCCGGTAGTCCTAGTGTGTTCACACATATCACTACCTAAATATATCAACAAATCCCCCCTAGGAGTGATGCGGTGAACAAGGAGCTGGCACTCACGTATAAGGAAGTGACAAGCTAAAAAATAAGATCCTTAGGATGATTTTGATAATTTTGAAAGTTTTTAAGTTCACCAACTATACCTTGCCCCACTTTATAGGGGTCAGTCAAGGGGCACCACCACCTTTATTTGATTTAATAGTCACACCTAGTCCAGATACAATAATGGCCTACTATAGGCTCATTTTTTTGTCGATTCCATATCTATAAACTTTTGAAAAGGCATTTCTCATAGGGTTTTTGAAATGGACTCCACAATTTCCCTAAAGATGTCATCCAACTTCAATGCCCAATTAGTAGCTTATGAACTGTATGCCAATCATCGACATGTTCCAAATGATAGTGTCAAATTGGAGCAATGGCAAAAATTCATGATCCACAAGGCAAATCTTCTCAATGCAAATTAACAAAGGACATATCAAACTTACATGTTGCTAGTAGAAGCCTATCTAGGATGGCTGATTTCACGAGGAGGGATGTGTGGAGGGAGAATCAAGTAGAAAAAGAAGATTAAAAAAATCATTGAGCTTAAAAGATTATAGAATAATCATATTCTCTGCCCAAAGCCCCATAGGGGCATGCATCAAGCTAAAAGGAGATACAAGGGAAGAAAAGTCATCAGACCAAAGTAAATGAATCAAACCCTAGTGAATGCAAACCAAGAGGACTAGAGCCTCAACTCATATTCATGTCTTGTAATATTTTGTTTGTTCAAAAGATATTCTTGTCTCCTAAAGTCATCTTGAAGCTCATTTTCGAACTCTGTATATTTGGAGAGAAATAGCTCTGGAAGTAAAAAGTGGCCCTTGTGTGCATGCCTAGTGAAGGAAATAACTTTTCTCTCTTAAAGAAGTTGGTTCTCACAGTAGCAGTGAGCATTTTGATTGAGATAACTTACATACGCAAGGTCACTAAGTGCAGTTTATGTGTGCAAAAGCTCTTAGGTTCAGTCCTCAAGAGTTTAGAGAGGCATTTATTTGAGTGAGCAAAGGTTCTATGAGTGTGCTTGTGAGGCCATCTATGCTTCAAGGCTGCATATGAAAGTTATACATTCTCCTATTAGTGGTATGAGAGATTTTCAACATACAAAAGCATTCAAGGAGGACATGGTAACTCATTGAAGAACCTTGAATGAAGGAGAGCTTCTAGATCAAGTTCAAGAGCACACAATCAAGCAAAGGGAATCTGCTAGTGGAAGAAGGAGAGTAACAACTTCATCTATTTGGTACTTGTGAAGTAAAAAGGTGAATGCTATTGATATTTCTCACTTCTCTTGCATCAAAGGGACCTAACGAGTAAATCACATTACAATACAACACTCAAATGGAGAATTCGAAAAAAAAAGAATCATTATCCATGGATATTTAAAATATCTAGCTATCTCATGGGGAAAGGATTTTGGGTCTGATTAGTGGCACAAATGCTAGACCTAGATTGGGTGAGAATCTAACTTCTGATTAGTTGAGGAACTTCAGGGAGTGGAATGAAAGAGATAAGAGAATCCTTTTCATATTGTCTCAGCACATTAGTAACACCATGATAGGGCATATACAAGATTTAGATACCTCTATGAAGGTTTGGGAAACCCTAGAGAGACTTCACTCCACTTTAACAAAAGACAAAAAAGATCCAATTGAAGAATGAACTCAAAAACTTGAGAAAGAACACCTAGTAGCAATATAAATGACTATATTATATAGATCTAAGAAGTGAGTGACGCATTAGGATCCATATGTTGTCACATAGATGATGATGGCCTAGTTGCATACACCTTGAATGGGCTAAGGATTGGAAGGCTTTTACAACATTAGAATAAGTTAGAGATACTCTTCCGGACTTTCAGCAATTAGTGGCCCTGATGGTCACTCAAGAAATGAATATTGGAAGCTAAAAGGTAAAAAGCAATGAAGCCCAAACATTCTATGTAGGTAAAGGTAGAGGTAGAGGAACAAACCAAGGCAGAGGAAGATGTAGGCAAGGGTGAGTATCAAAGGGTTATGATGAAGATGAAGGAAGCAAATACTCTTCATAAAGAAGAAGAGAAAAGTTCAGAGGAAGAGGACGAATGTTCAATGAGAATAGAGACAACCACAACTCAAAAGGTTGCTTCATTTATGGAAAGTATGGACACTATGCAAGGTATTTCTATCAAAGGGAGAAGACAAATTCAACCTACAAAGGAGAAGGTAATTATGCATCTACCTCAAATGAGAATGAAAGTATGCCAGCTATGATGTAGATGAGTGACTACAAGACACAAGGATCAAGCATATGGTACATTGACAGTGGATGCAATAATTATATGAGCTGCAACAAGGATTTCTTTCCAAATATGAAGTGCCATCAACAAAATGGCATGTGGAAATAGGTGATGATACTCCTCATGCTATCATGCACATAGGTGATCTCATGTTGGATGGATCTCACAAGGATAAGTGCTTGAAAGATGTTCTTCACGTTTGGTGATTTCACATCAATATAGTTTGAAGATTTTTGCAAGAGTAAATTAATCAAGCATCAACTCATAGTGGCATATAGCCCTCAATAGAATGGTGTTGCAGAACATTGGAATCAAACAATCATGGAGATGGCAAGGTGCATGTTGAAAAGAAAAGTTTTGTCTAATCAGTTTTGGGCAGAGGCTACCAACACTGCTCTCTACATCTTAAATTGAAGTTATACCAAGGAACTTTATGGAAAGACTCTGCAAGAAGCCTACATTCATGAAAATCATTCTTTTTCCCATTTCAAAGTATTTGGAATTGAATGTTATGTACATGCTCCAGATAGGGAGAGAAACAAGCTTCAACCAAAAAGCACCAAATGTATCTTCCCATGGTACAACAAAGATAAGAAATCTTATATGCTTTATGATTTGAGGCTAAGAAGATCATGGTGAGGCATGATGGCTATGAACCTAGTCCAAGAGCTATCCCTTCTACACAAGAGAAAAAAGCATCAACTTCATATTGTGAAGAGATGGATTGTATGTGATGAAGATGAAGTGGTGCTACTGAAATTTTGTTCTACACCAGCCAAGTTGACTCAGGGATATGTAGTGAGCCCTTTTAGCTTGTAAATTGATGTATTAGATGCCCTATTTACTTGGAAGATCACTCACAAATAGATGATTCAAAATAGATAAGTTTGACCAATGGTCATCTTGATAAGACTTTCTATTTTTGAAAGATAGGCTTTGGTATTTTACTCAATACTCCTTCTCTAGTTAAAATTGACTAGAGAGCTTTTAGAAAAGGATAATTAGCAAGCAAAGAAACCGATTAGAAGTTATTTCAATGAAAATGACTAACTTTATTGAGAGAAACCAATTTAGCAAGTCACCTATGTGATCCCAACTTTTTAGGAGGCGGTAGATGTAAATATACAATCACATTGTGATGAATGTTTCTCACGACTGAGAAATCCAAATGCAATGTAGCTTTGTGATCTGAAAGTAGACTTAAAGAGCTACAATTACAAGTTAAATCATTGAAAAAGATGAACTATGCTCAGAGAAATCATCTCTGCAATCTGACCAAAAATTGAGATCTCTGACAGTAAACAGTACACTCACTTATACTTGAAGTTATGTCAACAAATATGTATGAAATCAAAGGTATAATACATGGAAAGTACAATGGACTTACTGATACATGTGGGAGCTCTGGAATTACACTCAAATCTGGCCCGAAGCTCTGTTATGTAGTCTCTCTTTTGCGAATAGATGGGTCACACATGTATAGTGTGCTTTGGAGCCATAGTTTGAATTTGAATTCAAGCTCACCTACAATTCTTTTTGTAAACTCTAGAGATAGATTCGCTTATGAATTTGTGGAGTTCCTTGCCTAACATCAAGTGGATTCAACCTCTTTTGTTTCTTTTACTTTTATGCTAGGTGAATACTCAAGAAACACTATAGTGAGTTCACAAGAGAACTCTTCATCACTTCAAGTTTCAAGACTTCATAATTTTGTGATACTCAAGCCATCACATAGGCTTGCCAAGAATTTGCTCCAACAGCTCCCCCTCAGGCCTAGTGTGCTTGAGTTCTTCAATCTTCCAAGACTACCTATAAAACAATCATTGATTTGAATCTATTGAGTTTTGTACCATCCAATGGTTTTGTCAACGTGTCTGAACATTGTTGATGTGTGGATACATATGATAGTTGAATTGCTTAGCTCAAAACTTTCTCTCTTACATAATGATAGTTTACTTCAATATGCTTAGTCCTGGCATGAAAAACAGGATTGGCATCCAAGTGTAGGGAGCTCATATTATCATCAAATATATATGGAGTTCCAAACTCCAAACCAAGATCTATGAATAGAGTCTTCATCCACATTGCTTCTTGAGTAGCTATGTCAAGGCCTATGTATTCAGCTTTGGTGGAAGAGAGAGCCACAATGGGTTGTTTCTTAGATGACCATAAAATAAGTTTAGACCCTGCAAAGGTAAGATATCCTGAAGTGCTTCTCCCATCCTCCTTGGAGCCAACCTAATCTGCATCAGAGAATAATTTTACACCTAGATCCGATACATATGGATAGTAGAATCCTTCATTCATTGTCCCTTTGAGATATTTAAGCATCTTTTTGGTAGCATCCATATGAGGCTTCTTGGGTGTGTGCATAAATTGACTTAGCACACTCAAAGCATAACATATATCCACCCTAGTTAAGGTGGCATAGTTCAAACTTCCCACAAGGATTTGATAAACTTTGATATCCTCTATGCGTTCTCCTTCATGTGAGCTAAATTTATGATTAACTTCCATTGGAGTACCTGCAACCTTAGCATCTTGCATTTTGAATTTAGCCAACATATCCTTAATGTATTTTCTATGAGTAAGAAATAACCCATTATCTGTATATACTACTTCCAAATCCTAGGAAGTATGTGAGTGACCCAAGGTCACTTATCTTGAATTCTTGTTTCATCTGGTTCTTGATCTTCTTAATTCCATCTGCATCATTTCTTGTGAGAATAATGTCATCCACATACACACATAAATAAATAACTTCATAATCACTCCTTTTGATAAAGAGTGAGGGATGTGCCTTGCTAGGTTGAAATCCTTTATCTTGCAAGAAGGTAACAAGTCTGTGATTCCAAGCTCTTGGAGCTTGTCTGAGTCCATATAAAGCTTTGTTGAGTTTGCACAAAATCAAGATGTGCATTATCTTCAAAACCACGTGGTTGTGCCCTATACACCTCCTCTATTATCCAACCATTAAGGAATGCATTTTTTACATCCAATTGAAGAATCTTCCAATTCTTGGAAGAAGCAACAGTTAGAAGGACTTTGAGTGTGGGCATCTTTGCCACAGGAGAGAAGGTCTCCTTTCATAATCAATTCCTTGAGTTTGTGCAAAGCCCTTTTTCCACTAGCCTTGCCTTGTACCTATTAATAGAACCATCGGAATTCTTCTTTAATTTATAAATCCATTTTGAACCTACTACTTTCATTGATGAAGACTTGGGAACTAGGTCCCAAGTGTTGTTTTCCTCAAGTGCTTCAATTTCCCCTTCCATTGTCTGATTACCATAATTAAAGAGAGCTCTGTTCCTTGCATCTTGTACCTCAAATGTGAACAATTTACCTGTCTTCTCACCCTTTGCAATCCTCCTAAATCCTTTTTTTGGATCTTCAACAAATGCACCTCTCCTTATGAATCTAACTTGCAAACCTTTCTCCACAATCTGCCCTACACTTATCAAAATTTTAGTGATGGTAGCAACATAGAGTACCTTGCTAAGAAGATTGAGATTTCCATCTGGTGCCTTTGCATTTCCTATCTTTTCCACAAGGTGCATTGTATCATCACTTGTTTGTACCTCATGTTTATTTCTTGGATCTTCCAAATATGAGAGAAGAGTCACATTTCCTGCCACATGATTTGAACACCCTGAATCATGTAGAAAACATGTTCGTCACATTTAACTTGAGACATTGTCATATTCATGAGTAGCAATGAGTCCTCTTGATTTGAGTCATCAATGTAATTATTGAAATCTCTTCTCCTTTTGTATCCTCCTTGATAGGTTGAATTGTTGTACTTGTTGTGTTTACCATTGAAATTGTTGAACCTTCCTCTTGAATAACCATAACTTCCCCTATTGTAGCCTTTGCCTCTTTGATTCTTGGAGTTCCTAAAGCAATTTTCAATTGTATGATTGGTTATTCAACAAATAGAACAAGGATTAGAATCTTGGGGTCTCCCCCTACCTTGTTTGTCTCCTCTACCTCTTCCTCTAGCATTTCTTCCTCTACCTACATAGTTAACTTGGTGTGTACCTGCTTCATCATCCACTTTCTTTCCTTTCCCTTTGTTGTCTTTGAGTTTATTTTTATTAGTGTACAAAGCAGATGATTGATTACCTTTGGAACCTTCTCCATTCTTCACAAGCTTGGCCTCTTGAGTAAGCAGTTGTCCAATGAGTGTATTGAAGTGTGCTACATGCATTTCCATGTATAGTTCCATTGCTCTGGTAAAGGCTTCCCACTTGTCATCTGCCTTTATGTCATTGATGACTTGCCTTACAATTTGTTCTTCATCTATCACTTCTCTAATGCTTCCTAGTTGGTCAGCAATATCCTTGATCTTTGTGACAAGATCAATCATATCTTTCTTAGGAGATTTCTTGAAGGTTGTGAAATCCAACCATAATTGATTCTTTCTAGACTTTGTGCTTGAAGAGAAGAAAGCCTCAAGTGCATTCCATGATTCTGGAGAGGCTTTAGAACTTCTAATGTGAGGCAACAAAAAATCAAAGATAGAGTTGAGGAGATAAGACCTTGCAAGTGCATCCTTAGAACACCATGTGTCCAATCTTTCTTGCTTTTCTTATGTAGGTTGGCTTTTGTTTCTGAACTTTGGCATGACTTCATCTCCAGCTACATAACCATATAAATTCTTGCCCTGAAGATAAGCTTCCATCCTTAATGACCAAGGAGAGTAATTACCTATGTCCAATTTGTCAATTGATGAAGGAAATCCATCTGCCATGTTGTCCAACCTTGCTCTGATACCACTGTGAAGAGATGGATTGTATGTGATGAAGATGAAGTGGTGCTCCTGAGATTTTTCTCTACACCTACCAAGTTGACTCCAAGGATATTTAGTGAGCCCTTTTAGCTGCAAATTGATGTATTAGATGCCCTATGTACCTTGGAAGATCACTCACAAACAGATGATTCAAAATAGATAAGTTTGACTAATGGTCGTCCTGAGAGGACTTTCTATTTTTGAAAGATAAGCTTTGGTAATTTTACTCAGTGCTCCTTCTCTAGTTAAGCTTAACCAGAGAAATTTTAGAGAAGGCTAATTAGGAAGCAAAGCAACCTATTAGAAGTTATTTCAATGAAAGTGAGTAATTGTATTGAAAGAAATCAATTTAGCAAATCACCTATGTGATCCCAACTTTTTAGGAGCTAGTGGATGTAAATATACAGTTAGATTGTGATGAATGTTTCTCATGATTGAAAACTATAAATGCTATGAAACTTTGTGATCTGAAATTAGACTTAGAGAGCTACAACTACCAAGTTAAGTCATTGAAAAATATGAACTACGCTCAGAGAAATCATCTCTACAATCTGACCAAAAACTCAGATCTCTAACAGTAAACAGTACACTCACTTATACTTGAAGTTATGGCAACAAATATGTATGAAATCAAATGTATACTACATGGAAAGTACAATGTACTTATTGAAACATGTGGGAGCTATGAGAGTACACTCAAGCTAGCACGAAGCTTGCTATATAGTCTCTCTTTCACGACTAGATGGGTCACACATATATAGTGTGTTTTGGAGCCATAGTTTGAATTTGAATTCATGCTCACCTACAATTCTTTTCCTAAAATCTAGAGATATATCTTACAAATTCATGGAGTTCCTTGCCTAACATCAAGTGGCTTCAACCACTTTTGTTTCTTTTACTTTTACTTTAGGTGAATACTCAAGAAACTACAAGAGTGAGTTCACAAGAGAACTCTTCATCACTTCAAGTTTTTCTTTCAAGACTTCATAATTTTGTGATACTCAAGCCATCACATAGGCTTGCCAATTTGCTCCAACACATATGATGAGTCTGAAAGTCACCAACTTGTCATCACCCAAGTGGGAAAGCCATTGCCGTGTTGGGTAAGGCAGCTCTATGATTCTACAAATCCCACCCCATAGTCACTAGAAGAGGTTGCAGATGGACCGAGGCAATCAAAGAGAAGAGAGGAACAGAGATGGGCAAGCACCCATATTTTAAACACAACCTTGATGGGTAATCTCATTCAATAACAAGCAAAGGAACCAATCAATGGGGAAGAGGCACTCCACGATCCGCATTGGAGGGCTGCCATGCAAATAGAATACAACAATATCATGAAGAATGGAACTTGCGAGCTATTGGATTGACCCCCCCTAAACATAAATTCATTGGTACCAAGTGGGTCTAGAAGCTAAACTAAAAGGCTGATGGTAGTGTGGAAAAGTACAAAGCAAGACTTGTTGCACAAGGCTACTCACAAGTTGAAGGCATATACTTTTGTGAATCATTTTACCCAACTGCACGGATGACTACTATCTGAGTAGTACTAGGTGTGGTTGCACATAAGCATTTGCCAATCTATCACATAAATGTCAAATCAGCATTCCTGAATGGAGACCTCAAGGAGGAGGTATATGTGTCTCAACCATCAGGGTTTGAGGCTTGCCATTTAGAGAACAAGGTATGTAAGTTGAAGAGGGCATTATATGGGTTGAAACAAGCCCCTAGAGCATGGTACCAGTAGATAGATAAGTATCTCTTAGATATAGGTTTCAAAGGGTGTGCTTTTGATGCTAATTTGTATGTTCTAAAGAGAGGAGGGATAACAATTGTGATTGCACTCTATGTAGATGACCTTGTGATTACAGGTAGTGATGATGCTCTTCTTCAACAAATGAAAGATGCCCTTAGTTGAGAATTTGAAATGATAGACTTGGGCTTAATGCATTATTTCTTAGGGCTTGAAGTTTGGCAAGAACGAGGGAAGATTTTCATCTCTTAACAAAAGTATGCAAGATAGATATTGAAGGCATTCAACATGGAGGATTGCACGGAAATTTCTACACCTATGGAGGTCAACACAAAATTATCTATTTAAGATACACATCTAGTGGATATTGGAAGATATAGGAATTTAGTTGGAAGTCTCATCTACTTGTGCAATAGTAGACTAGATATCTCTTATGTTGTTGGAGTAGTAAGCACGTTATCTAATCAGTCTTGCCAAACTCATTGGAAGCGGGTACTCATGTATGTGAAAGGAACTACTGGTTATGGTATTCTTTATGAAGAATGATCATCTTTGGTCAGAAATTGTGACTCATATTGGGCAGGAGATATTGATACCAAAAAATCAGTTTTTGGATATTTTTCTTTAGGTTCATGGATTTTCTCTCCGATCAACAAGAAACAATCGATGTAGCATTATTTTCTACTAAATATGAGTACAAAGCTGCATGTGTTGTAGTATGTGTTCCTACATGGATCTTATGGCACATAGGAATACACGAAAAGGAGGCTACATAGTTGAAATGTGACAACCAAAGTTGCATGGCCATTGCCAAGAATCCTGTTTTCCATCATATACCAGGCACATAGAAATTTTAAGTGACCATAAATGATCCATGGAGCTCTAAGTTGTAAGGCCCCCATTATGAGGAGAAGCCATTGTGAGAGCCCGGACATTTTTGGAACCCTAACTTCTAAGTTAGATGAGGTTGATGTGTGAGCATTGATGGTTATAGAGGATCTTTGTTAGCCTATCCATTAGGTTAGGTAGGGCATAAACTTTCGGGCCATAGGCTTTCCATTCCAGTCAAAAATAAAGTCAATGTGGCATCACGTGGTTTCCCCATAGAACCTTAATTTTAACGTAGTGCACAAGGGGGCTTGCTCCCTTCTAAGGGGTCCGGGGGTTCTATCCTCCTAGCCCGTAGGGCTGAGACAATAAGACTTGTAGTCCTAAAGATATTGTTGGATTGTATATTTTGTTGACTATTTTGTATCTCCTGAGTACATTTATCTATACTGACTCCCCTTGTAAAATCTATATATAAGCATGGCTTAGATCTAGATTTGCATAGCATTGCACTCTAATAAGCCCTTCATCTAGAACCTATCTAGATTGCCATCTAAGCTCCATAGTGGGAGTGCATGGGTGGAGCACCATCGTTGTAACAACGTACATTATGTTTGGCAATCTCAGAATTTGAGTTCTCTATCTCTCAATCTATGTCTATCTTTGTCTGCATTTTTCTCTCAAATCTTCTAGTGGTCTTTTCTACTGGGATGTTATTTTCTTATAGTTAATGACTTAGCCACCATCCACTATAACTCCTTGTAGAAGTTGTCCTTTAACAATGACAGTGAGTTGTGGGCTTGTATAATATGTACGAGGGGCTTCCCCTATAACTTTAACCTCCATCTTTAATAGATAAAAAATAATAACCTCCTTTTTAATTGATTTAACTAGTCTTGAAGCCTCAGATTCCATAGAAGGATGGGCTATCTATGACTTTTCCAACTCCTTTTGGGCCTTGCTGAATGCATATCCAATGGCTTCACTTGTGCTTGTTAGCTCTTCTTTTTGATGTGTCTCTTCACATGGAGTAAGTCTATCTTCAAGTGTCCCCTTTTCCTTGTTTATTCCATTCTTCCTTGACACTTGGCACATGTTTTCTTGAAAGGCTTTCCCTTTACTTCTTGTCTACATAACAAAAGAGTTGATTTCTTCTAAATTTACTACTCTAGCAGATGTTGATGGCATAAATGTTTCTTCTTTCTTGCTCTCCCTTTGAGATCTTCTAAGAGCTTGATTGGATGACTATGGAATGCCTTCCAATTTCTTGATCTTTCCTTTGCCCTTGGACTTCCAAGATTTGAATTCTTTAAGACTAATTTGTTCCTCATCTTCTGAGTTGACATTTTTTGATGTGCATGGTTCTCTTTGGTTAAATTTGGAAAATCATTTTCCAAATCATAGGGTACCTTTATTTTCCTACAATCATCATCAAACCAAGACTTATTTTCATCAAATAATATACCCCTACTAACTGTAAATCCTTTGTTAGTGGTATTATATAACCTATATCCTTTCTTATTCTGATCATAGCCAATGAATATGCATCTTTCAGCTTTTGGATCAAGCTTTCCTCTAATCTATGAGGGTATGTGTGCATAAGCAATGCACCCAAAGATCTTACAATGATCTAAAGAAGGTCTCCTGTCATTCCATGCCTCATAAGGTGTCATCCTATCAAGAGACTTGGATGGAAGCCTATTGATTAGTTAAGTGGCTGTGGAAACAGCCTCTACCCATAGATAATTAAGAATCTTTTTCTCTTTCAACATTGATCTTGCAGCCTCTACTATTAATTTATTTGTTTAGGAGTGTACCTTGTTGTAGTCTCTCTCTTTATGCCTTTGTCCTATAAGAAGGAGTCAAACTCATGTGAGAAGTACTCACCACCTCCATCAGATCTGAGCCTCTTCAAACTTCTACCTGTTTGATTCTCAACCAATGCCAAATACTTCTTGAAACAAGTGAAGACTTCATCTTTATGCTTCATAAAATAAAGTATTGTCCATCTACTATAGTCATCTATGAATGAAACATAATACCTTGACCTTGAAATTGATGGCTCCCTGCTAGGACCCGACACATCTGTGTGTACAAGTTCCAAGTAGTCTTCATACATGTATCCTCTTTTGTTGAATGGTTTCCTATGTGACTTGGCAAATTGGCATGCTCCACATATGTAGATCATGTGTTGCTTGGATACATTTGGAATGCCAAGCACATTTTGATCCCTCCATATTTTCTTCAATGTCCTTTCACCTATATGACGTAGTCTTTTATGCCATATCTCCAATTCAGATAGGATTTGGTCCTTATATTTAAAGAGAGCAATATTTCTTGTATCTTCAACTTCAAAGGTAAAAGGTCTACTAGATTTCTCACCTTTTGCAATCCTCTTGCGGCCTTGTTGAGGGTCCTCCACATATGTGCTATGCCTTATGAATCTAACCTGTAAACCCTTCTCAACAATCTATCCAATAATGATTAGAGGTACATATAATACCCTGCTTAGAAGATTCATGTTACCATGAGATGCTTTAACATTTCCAATCTTCTTTACTGAGTGCCTAGTGTCATCACCTGTCTGAACTTCATGCTTTCCTTTGGGTTCTTCAAGGTCAGCCAATAATGCTACATTGCGTGCTACATGATGGGAACAACTAGAAGCAATATAGAATAGGTACTCATCATCTTTACCTTGCTTGGCTATCATATTCATGAGTAGTAGGGAATCTGCTTGATCATCTCTATAGTTGTTGTAGTCTCTTCTTCCTCTGAAGCCTCCTTGATAGTTGTTGTTGTAGCCTTGGTTGTAATTGTGATGGTAGTTGTTTCCTCCATTATTGAACTTACCTCTTGTTTGTCCATAGCCTCCTCTGTGGAAGCCTCTTCCTCTCTGATTCTGTGTTCCTGAAGCATTCATCTATGGTATGATTGGTTAAGCCACAAATGTTGCAAGGTGAGTTGTATGGTCTCCCCCTGCCTTGCTTTGCTCCTCTGCCCCTTCCTCTAGTACCTCTTCCTCTACTTGTGAAATTCACTTGGGAGGTACTTGCATCTTCTTCATTTCTCTTACCTTTGCCTTTATCTTTACTCTTATTTTTATCTATGTAAAGGACAGAAGATTGATTATCTCTAGAAGTATCTCCATTCTTGTTGAGCTTTGTCTCATGTGTGAAGAGTTGCCCCATCAATGTATTGAGGTTAGGTATCTACATGTCCATATATAGGTCCATTGTTGTGGTAAAGGACTCCCATTTATCATCAGTCTTGATGCCATTTATGATATGCCTTACTATTTGCTCTTCTCCTATTTCTTCTCCAATACCCCCAAGTTGATCAGCTACATTCTTCATCTTGGTCACATAGTCTACTACACTTTGCTTTGGTTGCTTCTTCAAGGTTATGAACTCCATCCAAAGTTGGTTCTTCCTAGCCCTTGTATTTGATGAGGAGTATGAAGATAGTACTTCCCAAGTCTCTTGGGAGGTCTTGCGATTCCTAATATGAGGTAATAAAAAATCAGATGTTGAATTGAGTATATAAGACCTGTCCAGAGCATCCTTTGCATACCATGTGCAAAGGATGTGTAGCATTTTTATGCATGCTAACCGAAGGACTAGTATCCTCAAACACCACTCTTCTCACTTCAACCTCCTTAATGAGCTGTTTATGCATCTTAGACTCATTAAAATGACATCACTACTTGTGATCACTGACCATGTTTCAGGATCCCATAAGCGATATCCAAATTGTCCTTCTTGACCATATCCAAGAAAAATGCATTTCTTTGACTTATGATCCAACTTTTGTTTAAGATTCTCTGGTATATGAACATATGCTTCACACCCAAAAACTAAAGATGATCATAATATGGTGGCTTCCCTGTCCATAACTCTTCTGCCACTTTGAAACCTTTGGCAGTACTAGGTGAAAGGTTAATCACATGAACTGCAGTCAATACTGCTTCTGCCCAAAAACCTTGTGAGAGGTTTGCATGATACAACATAGAGACTACTCTATCTTGAATAGTTCTATTCATCCTCTCAGCTACACTATTTTGTACTGGGGTATAAGGAGTTGTAAGCTCTCTACGAATCCCTCTAGATTGACAAAAAAGGCTGAATTCATGTGAGGTATACTCACCCCCTTTATCTGAACGTAAGGCCTTAAGCTTAGTTCCTTTTTCAGTCTCAACTGAAGAAAGCCAATTTTTGAAAATAGGGAATACCTCATCCTTCGATTTGATAGGATACACCCAAACTTTTCTAGTAGCATCATCTATGAAAGTGACAAAGTAAAGAGAACCGCCTAAGGACCTAATCGGCATAGGACCACACACATCTGTATGAACAAGATCTAAAGGCTGAATTGAAGAGTCAATGTTTGTTCTATGCACATTTCTAGTTTGCTTTCCATATTGACAATGCTCACAAAATGAAAAATCAAAGAAAGATAACACAGGTAAGTAGCCAGAACGAGAAAGATTTTCCATTCCACTATGAGATATATGGCCCAAATGACCATGCCAAATACAAGCCATAGGCTGTTTAGTAACAGCTAACAAGTGTTCTTTCTGTGATACGAATAAAGGATAAAGTGAGCCAGCTTTGCTTCCTTTTGCAATGACCATATTGCCCTTTAATATGCAAAAGGACTGAACATAGAAGACCACCTTGTAACCAAGGTCATCAAGTTGACCAACTGACATCAAACTGCATGATAACTGAGATACATGGTGTACATTATGCATAGTAAATTTTGAACCATCAATGAACTGCACAACCACATCTCCAATCCCCACAACATCACACTAGTAAGAATCACCAAGTCTCACGATACCAAGAGACTTTGCTTCATAATTAGAGAACCATTCTCTATGTGGTATCACATAGAAAGAAGCACCAGAATCTAGCAGCCAAGCGTGGGGTAATAGTCTTTCTTCATGTGTCCTTTCTTATGACAATAATGGCATTCGATATCCCTCTTCCTTGATTTACTTCTACTCTTATTCTGTTGACCATTCTTTTCCTTGTTCTTGCTCCTGCCACGTTGTTGATTCTTTCCTTGGTAAGAATCATGAACATTATATGCATCTCCACTCTGAGTGCCAACCATAGATTTTCTACAAATCTCCTCACTCAGGAGTGCTCCACATATGTCATCATAGATGAGTTTACCACCAGGTGCACTATTGCTAATAGCTGTGCAAAATGTATCCCAAGATGAAGGTAAGGTGCATAACAGCAATACTACTTTCATTTCATTATCCATGTCCATTTCTGAGCCTGTAACTGAGAGAATATAGCATCTAAATCATTTAGATGAGCAGCAACACTATCTGTGTCCTTCATACAAAGGTCATATAATTTTCTCATCAGATAGACTTTATTTGATGCCGTCTCTTTTTCATATGTATTGCATAACTTCTTCCAAAGCTCCTCTGCACTTTCACAGTCTAATAGTGTAAAGTAAACATTATCTGCCAGGTGCAAGCAAATGGTAGAACTGGCCCTCATCCCAATCATCTTCATCCATGTCAGCAGGCTTCTTTGAAATTCCATTTACTGGCTTCCATTGCCTCCTTTGAATCAGCACATCTTTAATCTGATTCTTCCATAGAGCAAAGAGTGCCATCAAATTTTCGGATCTCAAAATGGTCTTTGCCCTGCAAGTTATAGCTCCTCCTTGGAACACTAGCACTAGACCCTGATCCACCGAATGTGCCTGAGACCTCTGATCCCATGATGATAGAGAACTGAATGAAATGATAATGGAGCTAGAAGAGTCCAAACACCAACGAATAAGTGTATCAAGGAGTAAATTGACCACTATATAGTTGACAAAACCAAAAAATCTGGAAAATTTTTGCCAGAGTATCCTTTGCAAAATTAGCATATGACCAGTGTCAAAATATCATAAAACTGCAAGTACTGACATGTTTGCATGCATAGTGAATCATTAACTCCAGTGCATATAATCAGTTACCCAATAGAAGCCAACTAGGCTTATCGAGCACCTATGAACAGCTATCATACATCTCCTATGGCGAGGCTGGGTAAGTCTTCTACCTGCATCACCGAAGAGACCCGAAAATATGGGTGTCTCTCAGTTAAGAAAACCTCACCATGACCCTCATTATCAAACGTAAAAGGCTTTATGCAAAGAACGTAACTGCTATATCAATGACCACATGGACGTACATAAGCGATATTCACAAAAGCATACATAATGTGTATGTGCTCAATGTATGCAGTAAAATGAAACTAAAAGGCTGAATGCACAGCCCAAAAACCAGCCAGTAACACCTGCAAGTGTTTGTCAACTCTGATGTTTTTGGCTCAAAAAACTTGCATAAATTTGCAGCGGCTGCTCCCACCAAAACTGAAATCTTTCAAGAAACCTGTAGTTTTACGAGTGTGGCTGAAAACACAACCCCAAAAGTTGATATTTCATGTCGGAGAAGTACAAAGAATACTCTTCTTGATGTTCTTGGACCTGTGTGAAGAGAACTATGTGCGGAAGTACTCCAAAATGGCTCCAAAAAACACCCCAGAAATGCTTCAAAAATAGGCTTTGAAAGCAAAGAAGGAAGCTTTGAGGGACCAAAACATGTTCAAGGTAATGTCAACCTTAGTCTTTCCCCTTCTTCAGACACCACAAGAGTGTAGCTTAGTGGTAAGGGATTGCCACGGTTAAGCGAAGCTTCGGGGGGAACAGTACTAGGATGGGTGACCTCCCGGGAAGTACCGGGAATCTCTATATTCCTTGATCGTTGAGGTCCTCCTTCGTGCACAGCCAACAGTGCAAACGGTGACTTCGGTGACTCGGGTGACAAGGTATGCCAAGTTCTATGCCTTGGTCGTCGCCTTAGTCATAAGTCGGGGGGTGCTCGCACAAAAGGAACAAAGCTTTTTGCCTTGAACTGCTGTGATACCAGTGAAGTATTTCGATGGTGATGCACCACAGTGCGCTCTCCTTCTCGCGATCTCCACGACGATATCCCCGGAGTAGAAAACCGAGCTCCTAAGACCGCACATGGTACTCCGCACAGACACTATAGAATACACAGATAAAACACAGTACACGGAGAGCACAAAGATAGACTTCTTACATCTTACAAATACGGTCGAACTTACAATCTGTGACCGACCAGGCCACTATATGTTTTATTAAAGAACATATACACAAAAGTGTCCAGTGGCCATTTGGCCTTTCACATGGACACTAACGGTAACAAGCAGAAACTCATATTTATAAGCAATGATATCCAACGTTGAACCTTGCATACATTCATGGAGACAATAAGCTCAACATCAAATTATGTCATCCTACAATCTTACGTTAGAATCCCTCATCCCTTCAGCCCACAACTATTTATTGACAGTGCACCATCGTACTCTCCGTACAATTTGATGATGATTTTAAAAAACAATATGGATGAAATACTATATCAAAGGCACAATGATGGAAGGAACCGTATATGACTATCTCCCCAAATAACCGCAAAAGGGTGAATTATAAAACATATAATGCATGTCTAGGAGAAGTTACATGCATGTGCATCAACAGCAGAGTGTGTTATCACAATATTGTAAGAGTTGTGATTCAGACACTACAAGATATTATCAATGGAGATTGAAATTAAACCACAAGCAGGACACCGCCTCCCTCCATTGCTTTCTTCCTTGTTCAATCCAATAAAATTATGTGTTCCAGCTTCAGTATCAAATTCAATATTTACTTACTTCTATGATGAATTGATTCCGTCAGCTTCACTCCCAAACCGGATGGCCTCCTCCGATCCTAAATGCCTTTACAAGAGTCCTTCTATGTGAGTTCAGATTCTGATCTTCCTCCTCCACGATCACGCCCTGCTCTATTTGGTTGCAACCTTCCCTCTATATATATATATATATATATATATATATATATATATATATATATATATATGTGTGTATTTGTATGATGATCCACTCCCGCTCGTTCTGCCTCACTCCTTCAATAGCTAAAAGCTTGAGCTGCTTTGTTTCCCCCCTTCCATGATAGTTGTTGTACTGAGCTTGTAAGTACCTGTGTTCATGCAGCCCTCTAGTCGGCTGCGAAGTGCCCCTGCACACTCCCCCTACACACTTAAAACCTTTTCCTCTCGTGTGGGGTAAGGGGGCATCACCCCTCCTGACCCCCGTTCTTCTTCTGATAGAGCCTAGATAGACCGCCGCCCGAACCTCCATCCAGCTTTGTATACTTGCACGAGCATTAAAATGAAGAATCAAAGCAAAAACCCATTTAAATCATATACAACCGAAGAGGGCCCAGAAATTGTTGCTAGAAGTTGCTCATGCTTTTCAAGTTGCACAGTTGATACCTCCTTACAATTAAATGGGTTCACTACAATAATAATGAGCATGCTAGATCATGGTGCGTATAAAGCATACGAGCCTCTCATATTTGAAGCACTGTGATATGGATAAAAAAAAGGAAAGTGACTCAGATGGGTATGAACATTCTGTTGTGGTCTTCATCACTAGATCTTCTAGGGACCAGCAA
The DNA here is from genome assembly GCA_020310875.1 of Ceratopteris richardii. Taxonomy (NCBI): domain Eukaryota; kingdom Viridiplantae; phylum Streptophyta; class Polypodiopsida; order Polypodiales; family Pteridaceae; genus Ceratopteris; species Ceratopteris richardii. The sequence goes on along the minus strand of CM035425.1, from coordinate 14,351,168 downwards.
TCTTGCATGCTTTTTAAAGCCTTTAATCACTTCATTCGAGAAACAATGTTCTGCATATGCTGACAATAGTGAACTCCAAGTGATTGAATCATATACTGACTGTGAATCAGAAACTCTACTTGCATCATCAAGGAAACCATGTTTGACAAAAATCCTTCAGGCTCCATTTTAGCACAACATTCTAGTGCTTCTCTTCCGCATAACACACATTTTCCTCCTCAAATACCTACAATCAAGCACCCATGCCACACAATGAGGACATGTTAGTGAAAAAGAATCGATGATAGTTCTAGTTAACAAGGAGAGGAATGGAATACTATATTGTTAGTCCATTTTGGTAATAAACAAACAAAGGCTATTTTAGATAGTGGAGCATGTGTAGCCATCATGACCAAAAGAGCTTGAGAAAAATGGGGGCCTCAAACACTTCACTCCACCAAAATGAAACTTCAACTAGCAGATGGACACATAGAAACACCACTAGGAATATGGGAGAAAGTGATAATAGAAATTTGTGGAATTGAATTAGAACACACTTTGGCAATAGTGGAGTTTCCACAACTCACCTTATATGAGATTATATTAGGAAGACCCTTTATGAGGCAAATGCAAGTTGCTCAAGATTGCAGAAAGACTGTTTGTATCTACAAAACAAAGGAAATATTACCAAAGTCAATTTGAGGAGTAGTAGTTATTATAATATACCTCCACAAGAATGGTACAAGGTGTATCATGAACATGGCAATATGACTGAGTCTAATCAAAGTAGTGATAATGAAGCACCACTCTGGACATGTGTTTCTACAAATAAGAAATTACCAAAGAGGTTTCTATTGAGAAAAGAAGATTGCATAATTGAAAGAAACATAGAAGATAAAAGGTATATACCTCAAAAGTTTAATGATGACAATTTTAAGCCATATGGATGCAGTCAAATTTTGACTACTTTAGATGTGGGTAATGAAGAACATGTGGGAATAAATTTTCAAAATGAAGAAGGGTATGATATCTTTTTTGTGGGATTAAGAATGATCAGAATAACAAATGAAGATGATGCAACCCAAGGAATGGAAATATTATAGAAATCCATAATAAAAAGACATACTTGAAAGAAGTGCAAGTTGTAGATGTAATCAAGGATGAAATCTCAAGAAAATAAAAAAAGTCATATACACCAAGAAGAAATTAAAAATCAAGGACTAAGAAGGAAAATCACCTTAAAAAAAACAAATGCTCCAAAAAAGGAAGAGGAAAGTTTTGATGTTCCATAAAATTAAAAAAATATGAAGTTGAGGAGAGGTTGTTGCTTAAAATGAAACCCAAAAGAGAAAAGAACAAGGGAGAGTCCTATGATAATGAAGAACAAACAAAAAAGACCGTAATAACTCGAGAAGAGGGAGAAGATAGACACATACTAAAAGCAGATGACATGGAAAAAGAGGATGAAGAGACTCTTATTAAGTTAGTCAGAGAATTTAGGGATGTTTTTGCTTATAATTATAAGGACTTGAAAGGAATAGATCCCAAAATCTGTGTGCATAAAATACCTATTGCATGAGATGCAAAACCAAGTAAGCAAAGACATTATACCTATGATGACAAATACTCCGCTAAGTTAAAAGAAGAGATAGTTGATTATGAAATTGATTACACAGAATGGACCTCCCCAATAGTTTGTAGTTCCTAAAAAGAATGGTAAACTCAGGTTTTGCATTAATCTTAAAAGGATCAATGTTGCGACTATCAAAGACAATTATCCACTACCAATAACATATCATTTGTTAGAAAGAGTGGTTGGAAAAGAAGTTTACAGTTTTTTGGATGGATTCTCAGGATGTAACCAAGTGCCAATTGCATTAGAAGATCAACACAAGATTGCCTTTGCAACTGAATGGGGTATTTATGCATTTAGAGTTATGCCTTTTGGCTTGAAAAATGCACCTTCCATCTTCTCAAACTAGAGAAAGGATCATCTACAAGGTTTGGAGAATATACTCAAAAAGTGTAGAACTTACAAAGTGTGTATTAATCCAAAAAAATGTTTCTTTTTTGTTAGACAAGGAAGAATTTTAGGACACATAATCTCCAAAAACAGAATATCAACTGATGAAGATAAGATAAAAGCTATATTGAATATGTCAAACCAACCAATGTAAAAGAATTACAAACATTCATGGGTCACTGTGGATATTATAGGAAATTAGTGTACAAGTTTGTAGAAATTGCCAAACCTCTGTAATTACTAAATTTGAGTGGACCAAAGAATGTGAGAAAGCCTTTGAAACTTTAAAAACTTGTCTAGTCACAACAATTTTGAAAACACCATAATGGGATGTAATATTCCATGCACATGTGGATGCTTCTAACTTCACCCTAGGATGTGTATTGGCACAACCTATTGAAGGAAGCAGACTGGATTTTTCCATTGCCTATGCAAGTAGACAGTTGAATCAAGCTGAAAAGAATTATACTACAAGTGAAAGAGAAGGTCTAGTCATGTTGTTTGCAGTTAAAAAATATAGACATTATTTATTGGCCAACATGTTCAAATTTTTTGTGGATCACCAAGCATTACTTTACTTGGTGAATAAATATTGTCATACAGGAAAAATAGTAGGATGGTTCTTACTCCTTGTGGAATTTGAATTTGAAGTAGTAGCAAGACATGGAAAAACCCACTTGAGGGGAGATCACTTATCAAGAATCTTCAAAGGAGAGAATCTCCTTCGTATTGATGATGAATTGCGTAATGCCTATCTCTTCAATATAGAAACCATCCTTGAATGGGCAAGTTCTTTGGTTCCAATTTTATCCATTGGGCCAAATAAATCAAATGATAGCAACACACATTTGATTTTGCAAAGCAAAAATTTTTTTCTAATGGCCGGACATTTATATCATGTAAACCAAATTGGAATATTAGAATATTGTGCTCTTGAGGAGGAACAAGGAAATTATTTAGAAAGGGTACATATGTGGAACCCATCTCTTCATGCTTCTAAGATTTTCACTCTAAATAATTTAGCAAGAATGGGAGTCCATTGTCCAACAAAGGAAAAAGATGTGGAAAGGTACATAGTACAAAGCCAATAATGTCAATACAAGCATCAAAGTGACTTGATTACTTTGTTGTGGTTTCAAGGAAATCCTCAATGGAGTACACATATAGTAGAAAGACTAAAACAAGGTAATGATAAGAATGCAACTACGAAAAATTCAGACTTTGAAAATATGCAAGAATTGAGTAAAGATTTTGTACTAGTAAAAGACCAATTGTATAAAAAAGGTATGGATGGATATCTAAGAATTTGTGTCCATGATGATAAATGTTTGGAAATATTGCAGATGGCTCACTCAAGTGCAGTAGGAGGTCACTTTTTTGGAGAAAGAACTATTAAATTAATTTTATATTCAGGATTTTGGTGGCCAGCCTTATTTCCAAATGCCAAGCTATTTGCACAAAATTGTGATATTTGCCAAAGAACAAGACAACCTGGGAGAAGAGATGAAATGCCTCTAAAACCCTTGAAATCTACTAGAGATTTTCGTAAATGGGGAATGAATTTCATTGGACCTATAAATCCTCCTGCCAAAAGTTCATATGCAGAATACATAATCTGCACAACTGATTATTTGAAAAAATGGGTTGAAGCTAAGGCTACCAGGAAAAATGATGCTCATACAACTACATAATTCTTATATGAGTATATCATTACTAGGTATGGGTTACCAATTGAATTGGTAAGTGATAGGGGTACTCATTTTTGAAATCACATTATTAAAGAATTGACTTCAAAATTCATGATTATACATAGGAAATCAGCACCTTATCGCCCTCAGGTTAATGGTCTTGCAAAAAGTACCAATAACGTGTTGTGCACTGTACTTTCAAAATTGGTAAATACAAAAAGAATAGATTGGGATATGCAATTGCATCATGCCCTATGGGCATATAGGGTGGCCTATAAAAATGCTATTGGAACAACTCCATTTAATTTGTTTATGGCCAAAATGTAGTTTTGCCAATGGAATTTCTTATACCAATTTTAAGGATAGGAAATCAAATGTGATGAATAGGAGATGAACTCTCTGAGAGGATTATGGAATTAGATAGGTCGTTGAAGACTAAGAGACATATACTCAAGGAGGCTCAAGGAGAGAGTCATCCAAGGCTCAAGGAGGTGAAACACAATAGTCCAAGCTAGGAAAAATGCAGAGGAGGGCATTATATGCACATCAGAGGTGCAAGGAGGAGCTATTAAGCCCACACCCCCTCTTGTCTCTTGTAGGTATAGACATAGTTTTCTTATAATAGTTGTAACTCTTTGTGTACATGAAAATTTCAAGAGATTTAAGGTGCATTCTATAGCTTATATATGTGTCTAACTTTCCCTAGGAAGCCTTCTTGAAATCATTTCTATGTGCAAAGGAATTGGTGTATCTTTGTAACCCTAATTTTTGAATATCCTACATCTCTACATAGTGTGTTTTGTACAGAGTTGATGACTGACCTAAACATATCTATTTGAGGTATTCTATAGCTTGTTGGAAAGCTTATGAATTTATAATAAGTATGTCTAAATTATTAGGTGATTTGGATCAGTATAAGATAGGTGAAGTAGAGTTTTTCTGCAAGGTAGTAGAAAAGGTGTATGAAGGGACCTAGGCATTTGGTTTATTTCCCTTCTAGTGTGCAAATATGAGGGATTAGATTCGATCATTTCATGCAAGCTATTTAGGTGCATTGTATGTATTTGTGTGTTCTAAATTTGCCTCTCTTATTTTAAAGGTAGGTCACATTGGCACCATCTAAAACTTACCACTTATTTTTTAGCAAGGGACCCGAAGAATCCAAGTCATGAGATTTATTTCTTTTACTCTCATCTTCAACAAAGGTATAAACTATAACCTTTGCAAGACCATCACTTGGTTTTTAAACAAATGTTTTTAATTCTCATTTGGTTCCTTTTGGCATTAAGTGCATAGAAAATCAAGACATTATCTTAAAGGGTATTCTGACCCTCAAGTTGAGCATACTTCGTAACATTTTTTTTCCGAACATGGAAAATCCATCACTCTAAGGGTTACTTTGTAATTTACTTCTCAAGGGTACCACATTTCCTTGAGGACATCATTGTGGCACTAATTGCCCATGTTTTTACAACAAGCAATATAAGAGAAGTATTGTGTGTGTGCCTCAGAGGCTAATCTAAGCCCCCAAGTGTGACTTTCTTTGTGTGCAATGTGCTAGTCTAAGCCCTCCTCCCACATCGACTCATCTCCATTTGTGTGAAAGTGTAGGGCTATTCTAAGCCCCCCCTCTCCAAGGTGTCTATATCATTTCTAATGCAAGTGTAGGGCTACTCTAAGCCCCCTACCCCATCTCAATTTTTGTACAGATTTTTCCAAGTGTGGTAACTTCGACAGCAACCATGTCAACAATTTCAAACACAACTTCCTCAAGTCAAGGAAAGATGAAAGACTAAATGGCACAAATTACAACCTATGGAAGGACACCTTTAGGGCCTACCTCTATACAAACGGGCACTAGGCCAACTTCTCCTTGCATGTGATGAACTGACAAAGGGTCACATCACTGCACGTAAGACTTCAAAAGAAGCCTGGTATACTTTAGCAAAGCTATATGAAGATAAAACACCTTCTAATATTTATGCCTTAGAGGCCAAATTTCACAATCTCACTATTCGACCTCAAGATACCATCATAAAGGTGATAGCCCAATTCAAAGAATATCAACGGAAGTTGGCACTTCGTGGACACAAGGTCCCAAGTGAAGACATGGCCATTAGATTACTCAACAAGCTTCCTCAATTTTATGAGACTTTTGTGAACACTCTATACAACGTAGGTCAAGAACTCACTTGGGAAGAGGTTTGTTGACTTTTTCTCCTCCACAATGCACGGGCAAAGTCAGCTTCCTCACAAGAGACAACTATGAAGGCTATGGGACCCTTCCACAAGGGCAAACATGCTAGTCATGATACTAGCTATGCACTGTTGGAGTTAGAGGTCTGTGGAAGCAAGCGAACAACAGAAGGAAGAAGATGAAGATTGGAGCACAACACACAATATTGAATGTATTACCACTAGAATGTACAAAGATAAGTAACACATTAGGGCTATAGGCATATATATACAAGATGGGGGAAAAAACCTCCTAAAGAGGTAAAAAAAAGTTTGACAGTCCTAGTGTGTCCACACACCTCACTACCTAAATATATAAACAAATCCCCCTTGGGAGTGAGGCGATGAACAAGGAGTTGGCACTCATGTATAAGGAAGTGCCAAGCTATGTGGAATCAATCCACAAAAGGAATTAAGACCAAAGATTTACGAAAAGCTTCAAATTTCTCCCTAGGCAGAGCCTTTGTGAAAAGGTCTGGCATGTTCTCTTGCGTGGGCACATATGCCAAGCTGATCTCTCCAGCAAAGAACCCCTCCATGACATAATGATAATGTACCTCAATGTTCTTAGTGGGAGCATGGAACACAAGTATCCTCACAATTGTCAATGCACTCTGACTGTCAGTGAAGATGGTGGTGGGAGAAGACTGACCTAAACCCAAATCAGCCATAAGGCCTCTGAGCCACACACACACTCAACAATCGCTGTGAAAGCTACCCTATACTCAGCCTCACAACTGGAAGTGGCCATAGTAGGTTGCTTCTTGCTCAACCAAGATTTTGCTTTGATTATGATATTCATGTAGTTGAGCATGATTGGTCTTTTGCTTTTTGGTTCGGATGCATGGGGTTTTGTTACCAAGCATGAAGCAAAAACCACTGGTGGACACACGAGTGTCATAGCAACCAGCCTAGTCAAAGTCAGAAAATGCATGCAAATTTGGCAGTAGTGATTCCCCCTTGGGATAAAACAATCCAAGTAGTAGGTACCACTCAAGTAGCGAAAGATGAGCTTAACTACCTGTCAATGCTTGACACCTGGGCAATGCATAAACCTGCTCATCTCTGAGACAAAAAAATCAATATCTGGTCGAGCAATGCATAAGTAAATTAAGCATCCAACAGCCTGTTGATAGAGAACAACATCAAACGCATCTCCATCATCATGAAGACTCAATCGTAAACCTGTCTCCATAGGTGTGGCAATAGTTTTACAGTCTTCAAGATCAAAATACTACAATAATGTGTCAATATATTTCGTTCGATAGAAAGAAATTCTACCATCAACTTGCATAAACTGAATGCCCAAATAATGATGCAAATGCCCCAAATCAGACATCTCAAATGAGGCATGCAAATCAGCCTTAAAATCAGCAATATGCTTCTCATGAGGACCAGTGAGCAGTATGTCATCAACATACACAACAATGATTAGAAGCACATCATTAGCACGCTTAACATGTAAGGTGCTTTCAGTTGAGTTGTCCTCAAAACCATGTGCAATCAGATAGGCATGCATCTTTTCATACCAAGCATGTTGTGCTTGCTTTAAACCATATAATGCCTTCTTTAACTTGCACACCTGGTTATCATGTCCTTTCTACACAAAGCCACGGGGCTGAAAAACATACATTTCTTCATGCAAATCACCATTCAAAAATGCAGTTTTGATAACTAACAGATGTACATTCCAACCATGATGAGCTCTAAGTGCACAGATGCTACGAGCAGTAATCATTCAGCAAGTAGGAGCAAAGGTCTCATCAAAATCAATGCCTCTTTCTTATGCATAACCCTTTGCAACAAGCCTAGCCTTTATACTTGTCAATTGTTTCATCAAGCTTATGCTTCAGCTTGTATACCCACTTGGTGCCAATGGCCTTTTGCCAGGAGGCAAGTCACATAAAGACCAGGTACCATTTTTCATGATAGCATCATATTCTGATTGCATAGCAACCATCCAATTTTGAGAATTTTGTGCTTGATCAAACCAAACAGACTCATTCTCATCATAGAGACTAGAGGTATCCATAACATAGCAATCTGATGCAAAAGAAGCACTATGAGAGCCTGAACAAGTATGATATGATAGAGGTGCATCTAATTTGCTGCCATGCAAAGTCTACAGGAGCCATTTTGGCATAATTTTTGCCTCTTCAATATCAACTCTCTCATCAACAAGTGCATCATGTAAATCTGCATCAGAAATGGAATGATCTGCATCATCACATGAAACATGTAAAGGTTGAGAAGTTGCCTCATTATGACCAGCACTAGACCGTCCACCTGTAAAAAGAGACAGCAAAGTGTCATACATGTCTTTCAAGCTAACAGATGTCTCCTTAGTACATGAAAGTAATGGCTGAATAGCGTCTTCCACAAAAACAACATCACGGTTAACCAAAATGCATTTAGTTTGTGGATGATATAGACGATAGCCTTTAATTTCAGAACTGTACCCAACAAAAATACATTTCACTGCTTTATCATCCAATTTTTTGCATTGCTGTTCATGCACTAATGCATATGCCAAACAACCAAAAACATGAAGATGAGCAACAGATGGATTGCGACCATGCCAAGCCCCATATGGAGTAATAGACTACAACGCTTTAGTGGGACACCTGCTAAGTACATATGCTGCACACATAACAGCCTCAAGCCAAAATCTATGTTGTAAAGCCTAACTCTTGACCATGATTCTCGCCATCTCCATGAGTGACCTGTTCTTCCATTCAGCAACTCCATTCTATTGAGGTGTATATGGCACTGTTCATTGATGTTTTATCCCACATTTAACCAGAAATGCATTAAAGTCATAAGACATATATCCCCCCCTCGATCAGAATGGAGGATGCCCCTTTTACATGCTGATAGATTTTCAGCCAAAACCACAAATCGGCAAATTTTTTGAAGCACATAAACACTTTGGACTTTTCATCCAATGGATGTATCCACGCATGCCTGGAAAAATCATTAATGAAAGTCACGAAGTAAAGATAGTTTCCAAAAAAGAGTGTCTACATAGGACCACATAAATCAATGTGAACAAGCTGCAATTTATGAGTAGCTCAAATTAATCTATCTTTTGGGAATGAGGAACAATGCATTTTTCCCAAAATGCAACCTTCACATACATGTTTATCGAGTGCCTCAAGTTTGGCCAAAGAGGACACCAATTCAGATTTTTGCATGCATAGCAAACTAGCAAAATTCATATTACCAAAGTGTGCATGCCAAAACTTTGCATCTGACATAGCTTGAGAATCATATACTGCACATGCTACATCATTTATAGATTTTTCATAGTCTATGAGCTTATATAGCCCACGACATAAAATGCCAGAAACAATAATGACATTGCCATTTGATAGATCATGAACTATACATCTATCATCAACAAACTTCATAACCAAGCCAATCTTGTCTAATGCTGAAACTGATATCAAATTTTTCTTGATCCCTAGCACAAATAAAGCATTCAAAAATGTAAAAGAACTACCATCAGTAGTAGTTCGAATGATCTTACCAACTCCCATAACAGGATCAGAGGAGTTGTTGGCACATGTGATAGTATTCCCTATCGAGGCAGGCTCGAGTGAAGTGAAGAAAGTGCACTATGAGGTAATATGTTTGGTTGCCCCACTATCAAAGTACCAAACATCCAAGTCTACTATAGACATACATTGTTCAAGAGAAGATGGGTCAAAAGTGCAAATAGTAGTAAATGCCCATTCTTCATTATGCACTAGATTAGCAGACTTTGTTTTTGGTGTAGAGGCCTCTACAACAACCATTCTAGCCTCTTTTTTCTTTGCCTCTTGTGTAGCCAGTTTTGGACAATTTTTTGTGACATGATCATTTTCTTTATAGTACTTGCAAAACAATTTTTGCTTTTCTATTTTCTTGTCGTCTTCCTTCTTTGTTCGTGCAGAATTAGTAGATTTCTACTTATTAGCAGAAGAGCTCTGTTTACATTTGCCCTTCTGACTAGCCAAGAAAGCTTGATCTGCAACATGAATAATGAACCTCTTTTGCCTAGACTAGTCTTCCTACAATAGAACAAAGACTAACTCCTCAAATTTTAAGGCATTTGGATTGCCTTTCATCATCAAACAAAGAGTAGAAGCAAAACTCTAATATGAATCAGGAAGAACATTCAGAACAGTATGCACATGTGAACTGTCAAGCAAGAATTCATCAGCAGAAATCAATTGTTCTTTCAAATCTTTGATCTTTGTCAGAAAATTTTCCATAGAATCACCTTCATTCATGTGCTCACTCTCCAACTCTTTTCGGAGGTAAGAAACGTAGAGCATCATTCCTTGCTTGGCATAAAGTGGTAAGTGTATCCCAAGCATCCTTAGTTGTTCTACAAGAGTGAATGTGAGGAATAATGGCATATTTGATAGACAAGGCTATCAATGCATGTGCTTGAGCATCTCTGCCATCCCAACCAATTTCCTTGTAGTAGGTGCAGTAGGAACCGCAACATGAATAGGAACATGAAGAATATCATCATCTTCAATGCCGTCTGCATCACCTTCAACAACTATGTTTGAAGGTGTAATAGGACATTTTTCAACACCTTGCACAATATTCCACAATCCTTTTGCAACCAATACATGTCGCATCATATAAGCCTAGAATGGGTAATTTGTACCATCCAACTTATCCTCAATAGCCAACATACAAAATAAATCATTGCTTTTAGCCATGGCCACTAACTAAAATACCTTGATGTAGACACCTTGCACAATATTCCACAATCCTTTTGCAACCAATACATGTCGCATCATATAAGCCTAGAATGGGTAATTTGTACCATCCAACTTATCCTCAGTAGCCAACATAGAGAATAAATCATTGCTTTTAGCCATGGCCACTAACTAAAACACCTTGATTGTAACTCAAAAAGTTGAACAGAACTACCCTTTTGAGTTCTGCTAAAACTGTAGCAGACTTCGAGATGCTTATATAGGCGAACCGAAACCTCTATATATCTTTGGCACAAAAGATGAAATACCCTACACAGGCACTATGACAGTGCATTCAAAGGCCAAAATGAGCTCAGATCACGATTTTCACACCATAGAGCAAAGTAGTTTTGATCTCCTAATCACCCTGAGTATGCTCACCAAATTTTGTGCGATTCTAAGATTGTGACCGGAGGGGTGCCGCAGATGCCCTAGATGAAGCGGCAACCTACTCTAATACCAATTGTTGGAGTTCGAGGTCTGTAGAAGCACATGAATAGCACAAGGAAGAAGATGAAGATTGGAGCACAACACACAATATGGAATTTATTACCACTAGAATGTACAGAGATAAGTAACCTATTAGGGCTATAGGCATATATACAAGCCGGGGGAAAAAAAACCTCTTAAAGACGGAAAAAGGTGCCCCCGTGGTAATAGTGTGTTCACACACATCACTACCTAAATATATCAACATGCACCCAAGCAAGGTTCCAACACTTTGGCGAAGAAGTTTAACTATAATTGCTATGGAAAAACAGGGGACTTTGAGAAATTTTCCTACAAGAAGAAGCACATCTCGAAGGCCTCTAGCTCTAAGAACCCATCAAAACCCTCTCAGCATAGGTCTCATTGTTGCAATCAAGACCTGTTCATTTCCATAGAGGTCAATGCCCTAGTAACTTCAAGTTCATCTCAAGAATGGATCTTTGACAGTGGAGCAACATTGCACATGTGTAAGGATTAGAATTATTTTCAAGAGATTGAGGACCATACAAGCAAAGTTTACTTAGGCAACAACAAATGCCTACAAAGTACAAATCACCAATGACCAAGGGGAGTGCAATCATTATCCAATGTCTTATTTGTTCCTAACATGTGCATGAATTTACTATCAATCAAGGCCATCACCGATCATGATAAACAAGTGTTATTTGATAACACTTCTATAAAGGTGATTGACCCAAAAACCAAAGACATCATCGCACAAGGTGTAGAAGAAAAAGGGCTATAAAAACTCTCTTGTTTTCTATAAGGAGTTCGTATCTAGCTTTTGACATCAAAGGTATTGCTCCATCTCATATTACCAAGCATTTCCTCATCTCAGATAGTAAAAGGATTGCCCAAGATCAGGAAACTCAATGATGTCTACCAAGCTTTCACCCAAGGCAAGCAATACAGGGCTCCCATTCCCAAGGAGGCTTCCACAAGAGCTAGGAATCCTTTAGCCCTAGTGCACATGGACCTTTGTGGACCTATGAATACCCCTTCTCTTAGTGGGTCAATCTACTTCTTTCTTCTAGTAGATGACCACTCATTATACATTTGCGTATATTTTTTGAAGTTGAAGGTAGACACTTTCTCTAACTTTTTAATGGATCATCCAAGATGAGAATGAAGTGTAAAAAAAAATCAAGACTATTCGATCAGATGGTGGAGGTGAATTTATCAATCATGACTCTAATAATTTCTTAAAGCAAAAAGGGATAAAAGACAAGTCACTCAACCTCTACTCCATCCCAGAATGGAATAGCTGAGTAAAAGATTCGAAGTGTGATGGAAATGGAACGAACCATGCTTCACAACAAAGAATTACCCTACAAGTTTTGGATAGAAACAATGCACACTCCCGTTGTCGGAAAGAATTTATTACTCTTAGAATATTGCTAAAATTAAAAGATTAATTGATTGATATAAGTTTGGTTAAATTATGATAATTTTGACTAATGTTTGATTTTAATCTTTTGCAGGACAAGAAGTTTGATGATTAATTTAAAGATGTGAAGTATTTATCAAGGTGTTTTCTAATTATGGGTATAGATTGAAAATCAAGGGTTAGTTAAAGGTTTATTTATGTTTGGAAAGCTAAATGTAGGTTTTGAACATGTTTTATAGGGTTCTAGCTTAATTTCAAGGATAATTAAGGGTTAATTAATAAATCTAGAGGGTTGTGGAAGGGTAGAGGATTAGTTTATGGGTTAGTTGGGGTTAAAAATCATGGTTTGAAGTTAGTTGAAGGGTAAACCTATGGTTAAGAGATTAATTAAGTAGGTTTTAGTCTATAAATGAGTTAATAAACAGGGTAATTATAATAAATGAAATCTTAGTAAATATTTTAATTATAAATGGTTAATTAAATATGTTAAATACTAATTGATATTTTAACACTAAGGTTATGTATACATTTAAAATAATTGAATGAGTTTAATTTAATTTATTCTAAAGGTTTGTATTTATTCTAAAGTAATTAAATAAATAAAAAATAATTGAAAGGTTGTATTTAAATCTAAATTCTATGGTCCAGTAAATATTTAATTGAATGGTTGTGTGTTTTTTTGGGAAAAGAACTAGAAGAAAAAGCCACGCCTAAATTCTTGTTGGGATATGTTGAGTTGAAGAGGAGTAAATGTAGGCTGCATGGATCAGTTATCTTAGGGAAAATGTGGGCTATGGTGGGCTACTCTCATCTATACAAAGAGGGGAGTACGTATCCACAAGCTCATGTGATTCTTCAGGTACTCTATTTTCCTTTGCTCTAGACTATAGTCATTTGTGCACACATTTCCATGACTGTCCTCTAGCAGGAGGAGAGACAAGTCCATCTCTCTTGCTTTTGTCATTTATTTAATTCATAGCAAATTTTTTTGCTTTAAGATTCTGATGGCGGAGAGAAAAAGGAGAGGCATTTTTTTTCTTTCCCTTCAATTTATGTTTTTCTTCTCCCATTTCTTTTTTTTTCTCTCCTTTCTTTATTTTTCTTCCTTTGTCCTTTTCTTTCTCCCTTCCCCTTCTTTATTAATGATCTTTTTCTCCCTCCCTCTCCCTCTCTTCTCTCTGTCGGCAGTGCAGTAGCGCTACGCACGCAGCACAGAGAGAGAGAGAGAGAGAGAGAGAGGTGAGAGTTTTATTTTATTTTTGTTTTTTTTTTACTTTTTTTTTCTTTTTATTTAATGCTTTCCCTTCCTCCCTTCCTGCAGCCGACGGCGCAGCGGCCGACAACAGAAGAGAGAGAGAGAGAGAGAGAGAGAGAGAGAGAGAGAGAGAGAGAGAGAGAGAGAGAAAGAGAAAGAGAGAGAGAGAGAAAGAGAGAGAGACAAAATGAGAGAGAGTGAGATTATTTTAGTTTTTTTATTTTGTTCTTTTTTATTTTTTATTTCCCTTCTTCTCTTTCCCTTCCCCTGCAGACAACGAACGCAGAGAGAGAGAGAGAGAGAGAGAGAGAGAAAAAGAGAGAGAGAGAGAGAGAGTTTTATATTCTTTTCTTTTCTTTTTTATTTATTTATATTATCATGTTTTATATATATATTTACTCTATATATTTTATTTTATAGTTTAGATATATTAAATGATTTATTTATGTTTATATATTATATTATGATATTATATGTTATATTTATGTTTTAAATACTAAAAAAATGAAAATATGGAGTATAAATATATATGTTTATATATTTGTATGTGATTATATATGTCTTTATATATATATATTTGTTTTAATATAAGTATATGTATTTCTGTATGTACGTGTGTGTATGTGAGAAAGTGTTTTATCTTAGGATCCTTACATTTTAAGGTTATTATGACATGCATATACATTGAAAATATTTGTTTGAGATGAATGATATAAATGATTAATGATTTTATTATGTATGATGGTGTGAAATGAATGGTATATGAAGGATATATGTGTGTGTTTATTTATCTAAAGTGTTTTCATGTATGTGATTTGAATTCTTAAATTTCTTTTGTGAGTTTCAGGATACCAAAAGGAGAGTCAATTTAGCCATTACCCCTTTTCTTCCTCAAAAGATTTCATCATTTATCTAAGCTTTTCCTTATCCATTCATTATCCTTTCCTTTTCTTACCCTTAATCCAAGCTTTTTCAACTCTTAGCTTGTTAGAAACTTATTAAAAAATGCATTTAGTAAGTGCATGTACCCATGTTAGATGTTAGTGCATATAAGGCATGTTAGTTAAAGTAATGCATGTTAGATGTTAAGTAATGCATGTTAGATGTTAGAAGTTATATTAATGCATGTTAGAAGTGTATGCATGTTAGTAAATGCATGTCAATTAGTGTATGCATATTAGATGTTATGAGTATATCATGATGCATGCATGTTGATTTATGTTATGCATGTATGTTATGCTTGCATGTGTGTTTGTACATGCATGTTGATATATGCATGTTAGTGCATGCTTATGTTATTGCATGTTAGGTGTTAGTAAATGTATGCATAGTTAATGTATGAATATTAGATGTTAGTGTTTGCATGTATGTATACATGTCATCCATGTTTGCTTGTTGCATGTTAGTGCATGTATGTTCATACATGGTCATTAATGCATGTGCATGTATGCATATGATTTTGTTTAGCATATCATGTGTGGTTGCTAGTGCATGTGCATGTATGCATGTTCATTTATGCATGTGCATGTATGCATATGATTTTGTTTGCATATCATGTTTGTATTTAAGTGCATGTATGTTCATGCATGTATGCATGTGTATGTATGTTCATGCATATGTATGTTAGTGCATGTTTGCTCATATATGTATGTTAGTATATAAAAGTTCATGATAGGAATGGAATATATGTGTGCTAGTGTAAGTTATTTATGCATATGTGTGTTAGAATAAGTTATGTATGCATGTGTATGAATGTTTATGCATGTGTGTGTTAGTGTAAGTTATTTATACATATGTTAGTATGCATGTATGCATGTGTGTATGTTCATGCATATGTGTGTTAGTGTAAGTTATTTATCCATATGTGTATGCATGCATGTATGCATGTAAGTTATGTTAGTGCATGTATGTTATGTATGCATGTTATGTTATGTATGCATGTTATTTATGCATGTGCATGTATGCATGTGAGTTATGTTAGTGTAATTTTCATTTGCATGTTCATGCATGTATGTATGCATGTCATCTTATGTATGCATGTTCATTTATGTTAGTGTATGTTATGTCATGCATGTATGTTAGTATGCATGTGATGTATGCTAGCATATGTAATATGTATGAATATGTATAAGTGTTTTAAGCTATGTAAATTATATGATGTAATGTATGAATGAATTATTTTATGGCAATGTGTATGTTAAAATAAATATATGTACTGATATATATATGTGTTTTAGAAAAGTTAATTATCTTATATTAAACTAAGTTTTCTTTAAATATGTTAAGTTTTAAATGAGTGTTAATGTTTTATAAAAGTATACTAATATTGCTCATGTGATTTTTCAGATGATATGCAGCCCTGAAGAAGATGAACTGAAGATTTGAAGTGTGGAAAGAATCTACTTAGCTGAAAACATATTATTTAGTTTGTATAGGACAACATTTTATAAATAGTTCTTATAACTTTGTATAGGAAATCTATCATTAATCTAGTTTCATTTCATCTTTATGTCTGAAGAGGCTTCAACTAGTAATTCCTTTCTACCTCCATCTACATTTGAGTTATTATTTCCTAAACCAGTTGAAGTTAAAGATGATTTTAATCTTTTGCAGGACAAGAAGTTTGATGATTAATTTAAAGATATGAAGTATTTATCAAGGTGTTTTCTAATATAATTATGGGTATAGATTGAAAATCAAGGGTTAGTTAAGGGTTTATTTATGTTTGGAAAGATAATTCAAGGGTTAATTAAGGTTTTATTTATGTTTTGAAAGATAATTCAAGGGTTTATGTTAAATGTGGGTTTTGAACATGTTTTATAGGGTTCTAGCTTAATTTCAAGGATAATTGAGGGTTAATTAATAAATCTAGAGGGTTATGGAAGGGTAGAGGATTAGTTTATGGGTTAGTTGTGGTTAAAAATCATGGTTTGAAGTTAGTTGAAGGGTAAACCTATGATTAAGAGATTAATTAAGTAGGTTTTAGTCTATAAATGAGTTAATAAACAAAGTAATTATAAAAAATGAAACCTTAGTAAATATTTTAATTATAAATTGTTAATTAAATATGTTAAATATTAATTGATATTTTAACACTAAGGTTATGTATACATTCAAAATAGTTGAATGGGTTTAATTTAGTTTATTCTAAAGGTTTGTATTTATTCTAAAGTAATTAAATAAATAAAAAATAATTGAAAGGTTGTATTTAAATCTAAAGTCTATGGTCCAATAAATATTTAATTGAATGGTTGTGTGTATTTTTTGGGAAAAGAACTAGAAGAAAAACCCATGCCTAAATTCTTGTTGGGATATGTTGAGTTGAAGAGGAGTAAATGTAGGCCATATGGATCAGTTATCTTAGGGAAAATGTGGGCTATGGTGGGCTACTCTCATCTATATAAAGAGGGGAGTACGTATTCACAACCTCATGTGATTTTTCAAGTACTCTATTCTTCTTTGCTCTAGACTATAGTCATTTGTGCACACATTTCCATGACTGTCCTCTGGCAGGAGGAGAGACAAGTCCATCTCTCTTGCTTTTGTCATTTACTTAATTCATAGCAAATTTTTTTGCTTTGAGATTCTGATGGTGCAGAGAAAAAGGAGAGGCGTTTTTTTTCTTTCCCTTCAATTTATGTTTTTCTTCTCCCATTTATTTTTTTTCTCTTCTTTCTTTATTGTTCTTCCTTTGTCCTTTTCTTTCTCCCTTCCCCTTCTTTATTAATGATCTTTTTCTCCCTCCCTCTCCCTCTCTTCTCTCTGTCGGCAGTGCAGCAGCACTACGCGCGCAGCAAAGAGAGAGAGAGAGAGAGAGAGAGAGAGAGAGTGAAGTGAGAGTTTTATTTTATTTTTGTTTTTTTTTACTTTATTTTTTTCTTTTTATTTAATGCTTTCCCTTCCTCCCTCCCTGCAGCCGACGGCGCAGCGGCCGACAATAGGAAAGAGAGAGAGAGAGAGAGAATGAGAGAGAGTGAGATTATTTTAGTTTTTTTATTTTGTTCTTTTTTATTTTTATTTCCCTTCTTCTCTTTCCCTTCCCCTGCAGACAACAAACGCAGAGAGAGAGAGAGAAAGAAAGAGAGAGAGAGAGAGAGAGAGAGAGAGAGGGTTTTATATTCTTTTCTTTTCTTTTTTATTTATTTATATTATCATGTTTTATATATATATTTACTCTATATATTTTATTTTATAGTTTAGATATATTAAATGATTTATTTATGTTTATATATTATATTATGATATTATATGTTATATTTATGTTTTAAATACTAAAAAAATGAAAATATGGAGTATAAATATATATCTTTATATATTTGTATGTGATTATATATGTCTTTATATATATATATATTTCTTTTAATATAAGTATATGTATTTATGTATGTATGTGTGTGTATGTGAGAAAGTCTTTTATCTTAGGATCCTTACATTTTAAGGTTATTATGAGATGCATATACATTGAAAATATTTGTGTGAGATGAATGATATAAATGATTAATGATTTTATTATGTATGATGGTGTGAAATGAATGGTATATGAAGGATATATGTGCGTGTTTATTTATCTAAAGTGTTTTCATGTATATGATTTGAATTCTTAAATTTCTTTTGTGAGTTTCAAGATACCAAAAGGAGAGTCAATTTAGCCATTAACCCTTTTCTTCCTCAAAAGATTTCATCATTTATCTAAGCTTCTCCTTATCCATTCATTATCCTTTCCTTTTCTTACCCTTAATCCAAGCTTTTTCAACTCGTAGCTTGTTAGAAACTTATTAAAAAATGGATTTAGTAAGTGCATGTACCCATGTTAGATGTTAGTGCATATAAGGCATGTTAGTTAAAGTAATGCATGTTAGATGTTAAGTAATGCATGTTAGATGTTAGAAGTTATATCAATGCAAGTTAGAAGTGCATGCATGTTAGTTAATGCATGTCAATAATGTATGCATATTAGATGTTATGAGTATATCATGTATGCATGCATGCTGATTTATGTTATGCATGTATGTTATGCTTGCATGTGTGTTTGTACATGCATGTTTATATATGCATGTTAGTGCATGCTTATGTTATTGCATGTTAGGTGTTGGTAAATGTATGCATAGTTAATGTATGAATATTAGATGTTAGTGTTTGCATATATGTATGCATGTCATGCATGTTTGCTTGTTGCATGTTAGTGCATGTATAATGTTTATGCATGTGTGTGTTAGTGTAAGTTATTTATACATATGTTAGTATGCATGTATGCATGTGTGTATGTTCATGCATATGTGTGTTAGTGTAAGTTATTTATGCATATGTGTATGCATGCATGTATGCATGTAAGTTATGTTAGTGCATGTATGTTATGTATGCATGTTATTTATGCATGTGCATGTATGCATGTGAGTTATGTTAGTGTAATTTTCATTTGCATGTTCATGCATGTATATATGCATGTCATCTTATGTATGCATGTTCATTTATGTTAGTGTATGTTATATCATGCATGTATGTTAGTATGCATGTGATGTATGCTAGCATATGTAATATGTATCAATATGTATAAGTGTTTTAAGCTATGTAAATTATATGATGTAATGTATGAATGAATTATTTTATGGCAATGTGTATGTTAAAATAAATATATGTACTAATATATATATATATATGTGTGTGTTTTAGAAAAGTTAATTATGTTATATCAAACTAAGTTTTTTTTTTTAATATGTTAAGTTTTAAATGAGTGTCAATCTTTTATAAAAGTATACTAATATTGCTCATGTGATTTTTCAGATGATATGCAGCCCTAAAGAAGACGAACTGAAGATTTGAAGTGTGGAAAGAATCTACTTAGCTGAAAATATATTGTTTAGTTTGTATAGGACAACATTTTATAAACAGTTCTTATAACTTTGTATAGGAAATCTATCATTAATCTAGTTTCATTTCATCTTTATGTCTAAAGAGGCTTCCACTAGTAATTCCTTTCTACCTCCATATACATTTGAGTTATTATTTCCTAAACCAGTTGAAGGTAAAGATACTGAAATTAAAGAACTAGTTTAAAATAAGATTGTAGAAGAAACTTTACATTCTAGAGAATTTTATCATAATTTATCTAGAACTTCACCTTTAATTTCCATTGTTCCACCTAGTACTGAAGATAGTGAAGATCTTTTTCCACCATCTGTAGCCAGAAACATTGATAATTCTCAAGAAGATTTACACGTAACTGAAATCATTAAAGATCAAGTAGTTAGTGAAGAATTAATCTTACCATCCTATTTAGACGTAGTAGAAATATATAGGAACGCTTTGCCCGACGGACCTTAGGAAAAATTATACTTGTTCTGCATAGTCACCCTGTGTGCGTCGTTAGCAAGACGATTGAATTGATCCACCATTCATCACAAATCGCTCCCACACCGTGCAGATACTCAATCAAGGCTTCATTGGTGCACTGCACAACAAGACACCCTTTGAAGGCTACTATGTAAGAAATCCTAATGTCAACTACTTTTGAGTATTTGGAATTGACGCATTTTTCCATGTGCCCAAAGAAGATGAAATTAAGCTAGAGTCCAAGTCTAAAAAGCATATATTCATTAGCTATAGTGAGAAATTAAAAGCATATAAATTGTATGATCTTGAAAAACACTCCATCACAATTTCAAACGATGCAATCTTTAATGAGGCTTCAAGATACTCAACCAAATATCCAAATACAAGTCGTAGTTTGCCCATCTACACTTCAAAGGGGAACAATCTTTTCAAAACACACATCAAAGGCAAGTACGTCACATCAATCAAAAAGATCACAAAGGCTCATTGAAAAGTAGCAATGAGAACAAAGTTATTATGTAAATTATGCATTGATGCATTAGATCTAGCAAATTCCATAGCCTTCTAAATACAAAGAAGATCAAGGACAACCTGAGTGGGAAGAAGCTATGCAAGTTGAAATCAATGCAATCGATAAGAACAAGATTTTGACACTTGTTCCTACGCCCACAAATCATCAATTCATAAGAGTTAAGTGACTCTATAAAGTTAAAGTACAAGTCAAATGGCACATTAGACAAGTACAAAGCATGACTTGTAGCTAAGGGATATAAGCAACAACATGGCATTGATCATGAAGAAACCTTTGCCCCTTCTGCAAGGTTTACCACTATCAAAATCATTCTAGCATTAAGTGCACATTTCAAGTGGCCCATCTACTAGCTAGACATCAAAAAAGCTTTTCTTAATGGAGATCTTCAAGAAGAAGTATATGTTGAACAACTTGAAGGCTTCAAGATTAAAGGAAAGGAAGATCAAGTCTACAAGCTTCAGAGAGCACTTTACGGACTTAAGCAAGCACCTATGGCCTAGTATGAAAAGATTCACAAGTTCTCCGAAGATAAAGGATTTCAAAGAAGCAGTGCCGATGCAAACTTATACATCTATCTGAACGAGTCCTTAGTAGCCATCATCATCCTCTATGTAGATGGCTTGATTTTGATAGGCTCACATGAAGAACGCATCCAATTCGTCATCACACAACTTCATCTTGAGTATTGTATGGGTAAACTCACATGGTAAACTCTTGATTCTCGAACCTACTTCTGTTTACATATTCTTGCTTGGCTCAAGACCTATCTCTTGGACAAGTAAGAAGCAGCCTACAGCTGCTCTGTCATCCATCAAGGCTGAGTATCGAGCATCCAGCTTTGTAGCATGTGAGGCCATCTAGCTTCAACGTTTATTATCTGACATTGGTGTTTTAGAGGTTACTTCGACATGCATTCGCACAGATAGCCAGTCACCCTTGGCCATAGCCAAGAATATATTGTTCCATGCTCGAATGAAGCACACCGAGATCGAGTACCACTTCATCTGCGAGAAGCAGCTAGTCCCTTAGAAGATTACTCTAGAGTAGTGTCCCTCTCAAGAGAACCTGGCAAACATGTTCATGAAGGCTCTACCTCCAGTTCTACTCCAGCACTTGGTAGACCTCTCTAGCATTCAGGTGCTCCAAAATGGAGTTGTAAAGGGGGTGTTGAGGACATGATTGCTCCTACATCATCTCCATTTTTATCCACATGCGTGCATCTCCCTTTTGTATCTAGGAGACACTCCAGTGCCAGTTTATTTCCATTTTATATTGTATCTCTTTTGTATTTGGGTACCTTGCTATTTGCTTCTATCATTGTATTCATTCTTCTTTGAGGGGAATTATCCCACATGAGATGTACTTTGGAGAGCCCCTCCCAAATCTATATAAGGATGGCCTCTCCCCCCACTTTTACTTGGTTAGAAGCTTGAGAAGCCTACTCCATGCTCTTGGCAAGCTCATTGCTAATCCATGTGAGTTTACCCATTTCTTGGTCTACTCATTTTGAGTCTCTCTGACTCTTTCTTTTGTGAGGCTCTTCTTTTCATTTTGCTTCCACACGTGTACTCTCTACAATTTTTATCTTCACAAATTGGTTAAGCCCTATCAAATTTTCTTCTAATGGAAATTTGAAGGTTTCCATTCCCAGCTTGTATATGTCTTCTTTTGGTTCCTACACATCATTTCTTACAAAAACAAATTCTCATTTTTTTATCTTTAACTTTTACATTCACCACTTGCTTATCAAAACTAATGGAAACTTTATGTTGTTCCGTTCATGTCTGGCCTAATATTAACTTTCTAGGCATCATCTATTAGGCCATTCCTCACATACTACTATGGATTCATCCTGTTCTATTTCGAGAATAATTTATCCAATTGATAATGTTGGAAGTATTTTTCCATCTATTGTTCTTATCACTGTATTACTCTCTTTTTCTCTCTTTTGAAGATGATTTAGGCTTTTAGAACTAATTAGGTTTACTTGGGATCTTGTGTCGAGTAAAACCATAATTTCACTTCCTTTGTATTGAATTGCAATTACTGGTAGTTTTTTTTGTTTGCCTTTGATTCTCCCTCACAAACCATTAGATTTCTTATTTCTTTGTGTTTTTTTTTCTTTCTTTTGATTCTTTTTTAGTTCATTGTATTGTCTATTCTTTTTCATGTTTCCTTATATGTGATTGTTGTAATCTTCTCCATACTTTGGTTCTTAAGGGTTCCATATATCTCTTGATCTTGCATCCACTCATAAAGTTTTTCATTACTTGTCCATCTATTTTTTTCCAACTATACCACTCCACTAGGACTAATCTTATGAAGGATGTATGGACTGTGTCCTCTTTTTTCCAATTTTCTTTTATGTTCCTTTAGTGTATATGCTAGAACTATGTCTCCTTCTTGTAAATCTTTTACTTTGATGTGTATACCATGATAAGACTTTTGTGTTTTCTCATTTGCATAGATACTCATAACAGCTTGTAGTCTACAAGTTCGTAATTGTTCCAACTCCAACATTCTATCAGATAGCTCATGTACTGTCCATTGTAATTGGCTTCCTATCCTTAGAGTAGGTATAAGAAATTCCATATGTAGGACTACATTTAGTCCATATATTAAATTGAATGGAGTGGTCACAATTGAAGTTTTATATGCTACTCTATATGCCCATAGGACATCATATAGTTGCATATCCCAATCTGTTCTTTTGTTATACACTAGTTTAGAAAGTACAGTGCATAATGCTTTACTGGTACTTTTTGTAAGACCATTGGCTTGGGGATGATAGGGTGCAAATTTCCTATGTGTAATCATGTATTGATCAATAAATGTTTCAGTGACTTTATTCAAGAAATGAGTTCCTCTATCACTTACCAACTCAATTGGTAGTCCATATATAGTGATGATATGGTCATATAAGAATTTTCCAGTCATAAATTCTTATCCCTATTTTCTAAATACTCTTTCAAACATCAAATGTTTAAGAGGCGTTGCATCTTTTGTTGCAGGTGGTTTTGTTCTTTGGCAATGTCACATCTTTGCGCAAAAAAAATTGCATTTGAGAATAATGTGGGCCACCAAAATCCTGAATATAAGATTAAGTTAGCAATCCTCTCACCTGAGTAGTGACCTCCTGCTACACTTGAGTGAGCTGATTCTAGCATTTCCAAGTATTTTTCTTCAAAAACACAGATCCTTAAATATCCATCCATACCTTTCTTATACAATTGATCATTAATGAGTACAAATTCTTTGATCATTTCTTGCATATTTCTTGTTCCTATATCCTTGTACCTTGGTTCTTTAAGAGTATCCTGCTTCAAATGCTCCACAATATGGTTACTCCACTTGGGATTTTCTTGAAATGAGCACAGATTTATGAGCTTCGCTTGATGATTTCTCTGGAAATTTTCACATTGAGGTATATATGATTCCACATCTTTTTCTTTGGTTGGCCAATAAACTCCCATTCTTGACAATCTATTTAGAGTAACAATCTTTGAAGCATACATGGATTCCAAAGATGTGCCTTCTCTAAATAGTTACCTTGTTCTTCTTCAGGAACAGAGAATTCTAACACCCCAATGTTATTCACATCATACAAATGTCTTGATTTCCTACATTGTTGTTCAGGAACTAATGCATATGCTAGACAACCAAAAACATGCAGGTGAGCAACAGATGGCTTACAACCATGCCAAGCCTCATATAGAGTGATAAACTACAATGCCTTAGTGGAACACCTATTAAGTACATATGTTGCACACATAACAACCTCAAGCCAAAAATTATGTGGTAAAGCCTGACTGTTGACCATACACCTCGCCATCTCCATGAGTGACATGTTCTTCCTTTCAGCGACTTTGTTCTATTGAAGTGTATACAACACTCTACACTAATGTTTTATCCCATGTTCAACTAGAAATGCATTAAAATGAGAAGACATATATTCCACCCCTCGATCAGAATGAAGGGGTGGGTGCCTATTTTACATGCTGAGAGATTTTCAGCCAAAACTAGAAATTGTTTGAAGCACATAAACACTTTGGACTTTGCTTTCAATGGATATACCCATGCATGCCTAGAAAAATCATCAATGAAAGTCACAAAGTAAAGATAGTTCCCAAAAGAAGGTATCTACATAGGACCACAAACATCACTCTGAACAAGCTACAATTTCTGAGTAGCTCAAACTAAACCATCTTTTGGGAAGGATGAACACTGTATTTTTCCCAAAAATATAGAATTCACATATATTTTTACCAAGTGCCTCAATTTTGGGCAAAGAGGACACCATTTCAGACGTTTTTAGGTGTAGCAAACTAGCAAAATTCATATGACCAAAGGGTGCATGCCAAAGCTTTGCATCTGACATAGCCTGAATCTTGAACTACACATGCTGAATCATTCACAGATTTTGCATAATCTATGAGCTTATACAACCCATGATATAAAATGCAAGAAGCAATAATGATATCGCCATTTCACATATCATGAATTGTACATCTGTCATCAACAAATTTCATGACCAAGACAATCTTAGCTAATGCTGAAACTGATAACAAATTTCTCTTGATCCTTGGCACAAATAAAGCATCTACCAATGTAAAAGAGCTACCATCAACAGTAGTCAGAATGATCCTACCAACTCCATACTAGGATAAGAGGAGTTCTTGGCGCATGTGATAGTATTTTCTATAAGGAACTACACTACGAGGTAATATCTTTGGTCACCCCACTATCAAAGTGCCAAACATCTGAGTCTACTACAGACATACATTGTTCATGTGAAAATGGTTCATAACTGCAAACAGTAGTAAATTCCCATTCTTCATTCTGCACAAGATTAACATACTCTGTTTTGGGTGTAGAGGCCTCTACAACAACCATTCCAACCTCTTTCTTCTTTGCCTCTTTTGTAGCCATTTTTGGATAACTTTTTATAAAATGATCATTTCCTTTACAATATTTGCAAAACTAATCTTCGTGCAATAGAGCAAAGACTAGCTCCTCAAATGTTAAGGCATTTGGATTGCCTTTCATCATCAATCGAAGAGTAGAAGCAAAGAACTTATATGAATCTGGAAGAAAATTTAGAACAGTCCTTTGTTGTCCTACAAGAGTGAATGTGAGGAATAATGGCACATTTGACAGACAAGGCTATCAATGCATGTGCCTGAGCATCTTTGCCATCCCAATGAATTTGTTCTACAATAGGTGCAGCAGGAACTGCAACATGAACAGGAACATGAAGAATATTGCCATCTTCAATGCCATCTGCATCACCTTCAAATAACTATATTTGCAAGTGTAATAGGATGTTTTTCAACACCCTGAACAATATTCCACACTCCTTTTGCAACCAATACATGATGCATCATATAAGCCCATAATGGGTAATTGGTACCATCCAACTTATCCTCAACAACCAACATACGAAATACATTACTACTTTTAGCCATGGCCACTGACTAAAATACCCTGATGCAGAAAAATTATTGTATCTCAAAAGTTGAACAAAACTACTATATCGAGTTCTGCTAAACCTGCAGTAGACTTTGAGATGCTTATATTGGCAAACCGAAATCTATATATATCTTTGGCACAAAAAGACAAAATTTCCTACACAAGCATTGCAATCGTGCTTTCGGAGGCTGAAATGAGCTCAGAGCATGATTTCGGCACCACAGAGCAAAGCAGTTTTGAACTCCCAATTGGGTTGAGTATGCTTACCGATTTCATGCGATTCTGAGACTATGATCGGAGGGGTGTCGATGATGCCCTAGATGAAATAGTGACTTGCTCTGATACCAATTGTTAGAGTTTGAGGTCTATAGAAGCATGCAAACAACACAAGGAAGAAGAAGAAGCTTGACGCACAACACACAATACTGAATGTATTACCAAGAGAATGTACAAAGATAAGTAGACTATTAGGGTAATAGACATATATACAAGCCGGGGGGAAAAACCTCCTAAAGAGGGAAAAATGTTCCCCGACAGTCCTAGTGTGGTCACAGACATCACTAACTAAATATATCAACAGAGTCACAGTACGAGACGAATACAGTTTTTGGTTTTGGATCTGTAAGAAGTACCAAAAACTTCTCCAGTTCCTTTTGGTGAACAAGTATCGGAAACCTCTTTGGTGCATTTTGGTGAAGTTTCAATGTTCGGTAAAAGTTTGGCTACTTTGAAGACAATGGTTGATAGCGAAAAGACGCAAAACATCCAATTTGTGTAGATAGAACTTTGACAATAAATAATCATGGATATCTCCAAAATTACTAACGAGCTACCTACCAAATCATTTAGTACTAGTGAATGCATATATTGTCTCAAAGTGAATACATATCCAAAGTACTTCACAGGTTCAATATGTAGGGTGGAAAGGCATTGAGTACACCTTTACCCATATATGTGAAATTGAGCAAGGATGATTTCCTCGAATCAAATGAGGAAAAGGAATTCATGACCAAAATTCCCTATCAATCTGTTGTCGGTAGTCTCATGTATGCTATGGTAGCTACGAGACCTGACATTGCATTTGCAGTGGGAGTTGTGAGCAGATATATGTCTAATCTTGGCAAGAAACATTGGGAAGTGGTCAAGATGATTTTGAGATATCTGAGTGGCACTAAGGACAAGTGTCCATGCTTAGGTAGAGGGAAATCATCCGTTATTGGTTACATAGATTCTGACTATGCGAGTTGTGTAGACAATTGTAAGTCTACATCAGGGTACATTTTTCATTTTGTTGGAGGTGCTATCTCTTGGAGATCTCATCTTCAAGAATGTATAGCTATTTCCACCACAAAAGCAGAGTATGTTGCAGCAAGTGAGGCATGTAAGGAAGCATTGTGGCTTTCTCGTCTTGTGTGTGATATGGGTTTACCTCAGTATGTACCTGGTTTGCTCAGTGACAGTCAGAGTGTCATTGCTTTGGCTAAGAATCCGGTCTATCATACAAAGACCAAGCACATTGAGGTGAGGTATCATTAGAGATTGCTTAGCCACGGAGCACATTATTCTTGAAAAATTTCACACTCGAGATAATGTTGTAGATGCTTTGACTAAAGCTCTACCACAGGATAACTTTCGACATTGTTGTCACTTGATGGAGGTTACTTAATTCATGAACTTACACAGTCACTTGTATATTGTATAACATGCCCATCAAGTGGGAGGTATAGTCTGTATACTTACACTCAGGTATTCTTTATCATTCTTTATTTTTCTCCCATAGTTACTTTGGCCATATTGGCCTTTAGTGAGAGATTGTTACAATTAGTTTCCATGTGAAAGGCCAAATGGCCACTTGACACTTCTTTGTATATGTTCTTTAATAAAACATATAGTGGCCTGATTAGCCACAGACTGTAAGTTCGACTGCATTTGTAACACCTAAGAAGACTATGTTCATGCTCCCTGTGTATTGTGCTTTTTTGTGTATTTTGCAGCCTCTATGCGGAGTACCGTGTGCGGCCTTAGGAGCTAAGTTTTCTACTCCGAGGATATCTTTATGGAGCTCTCGAGAAGGAGAGCGTGCTGTGGTGCATCACCAGTGAAACACTTCAATCTTGACAATTGGAGAGAAGATTTTCTTGAAATCAACACCATGTCATTGCGTAAAACCCTTTGCAACAAGTTGTGCTTTATACTTTGGAGAAGCACTATCTAATGTGAATTTCAGCTTACATACCCATTTACATGGTAAGGCTTTCTTGCCCTTTGGCAAAGCTACTAAATCCTAAGTACCATTCTTGTGAATAGAGTCCAAGTCACTCTTCATGGCATGCTTCCACTTGACATTGTTTGTTGTCTACTTTGCCTCTTTGTAGCAAGAAGGCTCACCAGCATTTGTTAGCATATCAAAATCCAAACCTGGAACATATCTATCAGGTGGATGTGAGACACATGTAGAGCATCTCAATGCTTGCTGAACAGGATCATTTACAGACTGATCTGATCAGACATTCTCTTGAACATCCCTATGTGCAGCATTTTTATGCATGCTAATTGGAGGATTGGTATCCTCAAACACCACTCTTCTCACTTCAATCTCCTTAATGGGTTGTTTATGCATCTTAGACTCATTGAAAATGAAATCACAACTTCTTATCATTGATCATGTTTCAAGATCCCATAAGCGATATCCCGATTGTCTTTCTCGACCATATCCAAGAAAAATGCATTTCTTTGACTTATGGATCAACTTTTGTCTAAGATTATTGGGTATATAAACATATGCTTCACACCCAAAAACTCAAAGATTATCATAATATGGTGGCTTCCCTTTTCATAACTCTTGTGCCACTTTCAAACCTTTGGTAGTACTAGGTGAAAGGTTAATCATGTGAACTGCAGTCAATACTGCTTCTTGCCAAAAGCCTTGTGAAAGGTTTGCATGATGTAGCATAGAAACTACTCTATCCTAAATAGTTCTATTCATCATTTCAGCTACACCATTCTATACTCGGGGATAAGGAGCTGTAAACTCTCTATGGATTCCTCTAAACTGACAGAAAAGGTTGAATTCATGTGAGGTATACTCAGTCCCATTAATTGAACATAAAGCCTTAAGCTTAGTTCCTTTTTCAATCTCAACTGAAGCAAAACATTTTTTGAAACTAAAGAATACCTCATCCTTTGCTTTGATAGGACATACCTAGACTTTTCTATTAGCATCATCTATGAAAGTGAAAAAATAAAGAGAGCCACCTAATTACCTTGTGGGCATAGGACCACACACATCTATATGAACGAGATCTAAAGGCTGAATTGAAGAGTCAATGTGAATCTTGTGCACATTCTTAGTTTGCTTTCCATATTGGCAATGCTCACAAAATGAAAAATCAAAGAAAGATAACACAGGTAAGTAGCCAGAACGAGAAAGATTTTTCATTCCACTACGTGATATATGGCCCAAATGTCCATGCCAAATACAACCCATAGGTTGTTTAGTAACAACTAAAAAGTGTTCTTTTTGTGATACAAATAAAGGATAAAGTGAGCCAACTTTGCTTCCTTTTGCAATAACCATATTTCCCTTTGATATGCGAAAGGATTGACCACAGAAGACCACCTTGTAGTCAAGGTCATCAACTTGACCAATTGACATCTCTAATCCCCACAATGTCACACTGGTAAGAGTCACCAAGTCTCACGGTACCAAGAGACTTTGCTACATAATTAGAGAACCATTCTCTGTGTGGTGTCACATGGAAAGAAGCGCTAGAATCTAGAAGCCATGTGTGGAAAAGAGAATCATCCATAAGAGCCTTATCTAGCATAGTGCTATCAAGTGTCAACACATCAACATCATCAGAAATAGCATTAATTTCTTTAATCTTCATAGTCAAAGTAGATGGTGTAGGTAGCTGTCTAACATGCCCATCAACATTATGTCCTTTACCTTTAGCATTCTTTAATGCATAACAATCTTCCTTAATTTGTCCTTTCTTGCGACAATAATGGCATCCGATATCCCTCTTCCTTGATTTACTTCTACTCTTATTTTGTTGACTATTCTTTTCCTTGTTCTTGCTCCTGCCACATTGCTGATTCTTTCCTTGGTAAGAATATTGAAAATAATATGCATCTCCACTCTAAGGGCCAACCATAGATTTTGTGCGAGTCTCCTCAGTCAAGAATGCTCCACATATATCATCATAAACCAATTTACCACCATGTGCTCTATTGCTAATAGCTACGCAAAACGTATCCCATGATGATGGCAAGGTGCATAACAACAAGATTGCTTTCATTTCATTATCCATATCCATTTTTTAAGCCTATAACTAGGAGAATATATCATTAAACTCATTTAGATGAGCAGCAACACTATCTATGTCCTTCATGCCAAGGTCATATAACTTTCTCATCAGATACACTTTATTTGATGCCATCTCTTTTTCATATGTATTGCATAAATTTTTCCAAAGCTCATATGCGTTTTCACAATCTAATACTGCAAAATAAACATTATATACCAGGTGCAGTTGAATGGTAGACTTGACCATTTCATCTAACTCATCCCAATCATCTTCGTCCATGTCAGCAAGCTTCTTTAATATTTCATTTACTAGCTTCCATTGCCTCCTCTGAATCAGCACATGTTTAGTCTAATTCTTCCATAGAGCAAAATTTGAGCCATCAAATTTTTAGATCTCAAAATGTTCTTTGCCTTGCAGGTTATAGCTCCTCCTTGGAACACTGGCACTAGACATTGATCCACGAGACATGCTTGAGACCTTTGATACCATGATGGTAGAGAATTCAATAGAATGTCAATGGATCTAGAAGAGTCCAAGCACCACTAGGGCTCAAAGAAGGATGACCAAGTGTTAGATTCTGGGATAGAATTCATCAGTGAGAATAAATGTGCTCATAACAATAAGTGTCTCAAGGAGTAAATTGACCATTGTATAGTTGACAAAACCAAAAAATATGGAAAAACTTTGCCACAGTATCCTCTGCAAAATGAGCATATGTCCAGTATCAAAATCTCATAAAACTGCAAGTACTGACATGTTTACCTGCATAGTGAATCACTGACTCCGCTGCATATAATCAGTTACCTGAAAGAAGCCAACAAGGCTTATTGAGCACCTATGAACAAATATTAGACATCTCCTATTGCAAGGCTGGGTAAGTCTTCCACCTACATCACCAAAGAGACCCTGACCTCTGGGTGTCTCCTAGTTAAGAAAACCTCACCACAGCCCTCTTTATCAAATGTAAAAGGCTTTATCCAAAAATGTAACTACTATATCAATGACCACATGGACGTACATAATCCATATCCATAGAAGCATACATAGTGTGTATGTGCTCAATATATGCAATAAAATGGCATTGAAAGGCTGAATTCACTGCCTAAACATTGGCTAGCAACACCTACAAGCTTTTATCAACTCTGTTCTTTAGGCTCAAAAACTTGCATAGACTTGCGGTGGCTACTCCCACCACAACTAAAACCTTTCAAGAAACCTATAGATTATCTAGTGTGGATGAAAACATAGCCCCAAAAGGTGAACATTTGTTGTCAAAGAAGTACCAAAAACACTCTTCTTGATGTTCTTGGACCTTTGTGAAGAGAGCTATGCATGAAAGTACTCCAAAATGGCTCCAAAAGTCATCCCAAAAATGCTTCAAAAATAGGCTTTGAAAGCAAAGAATGAACATTTGAGGGCCCAAAACTTGTTGAAGATAACTTGAACCTTAGTCTTTCCCCTTCTTCAAGCACCACATGAGTGTAGCTTCGTGGCAAGAGATAGCCACAATTAAGCAAGCTCCGCCAGGAATAGTATTGGGATGGGTGACCTCTCAGGAGGTAATGAGAACTCTCGTTTTCCTCAATCATTGAGGTCCTCCCTCGGACGCAGCCAATCGCACCAATGATGACTTCAATGACTCAGATGACAGGTATGCCAAGGTCTATGCCTTGGTTGCCACCTCAACCATTGCCTTATTCGTAAGCCTTGGAGAAAGCCTTTGGTGGTTGGGTGGGTGCTCGCTTCACTCACACAAAAGGAACAAAGATTTTGCGTCAAAATGCTCTGATAGCAGTGAAGTATTTTGATGGCGACGCACCGCAATGCACTCTTCTTCTCGAGATCTCCACTATGTTGGAGTTAGACGTCTGCGGAAGCACGCGAATAAAACAAGGAAGAAGAAGAAGCTTGGAGCACAACACACAATACTGAATGTATTACTAAAGAATGTACAAAGATAAGTAGCTCATTAGGGCAATAGGCGTATATACAAGCCGGGGGAAAAAACCTCCTAAAGAGGGAAAAAAGTGCCCTGGCGGTCCTAGTGTGTTAACACACATCACTACCTGAATATATCAACAAATCCCCCTTGGGAGTGATGCGGTGAACGAGGAGCTGGCACTCATGTATAAGGAAGTGCCAAGCTATGTGGAAATCACTCCACAAAAGGAAGTAAGCCCAAAGCTTTGCGGAAAGCTTCAAACTTCTCCCTAGGCAGAGCCTTCGTGAAAAGGTCTGCAATGTTCTCCTGCGTGGGCACATATGCCAAGCTGATCTCCCTAGCAGAGAACCTCTCGCTGACATAGTGATAATGCACCTCAATGTGCTTAGTGCAAGCGTGGAACACATGGTTCCTCGCAACTACCAATGCGCTCTGACTGTCAGTGAAGATGGTGGTGGCAGAAGACTGACCAACACCCAAATCAGCCATAAGGCATCTGAGCCACACACACTCAACAGTAGCTCTGAAAGCTGCTTTATACTCAGCCTCACAATTGGAAGTGGCCACAGTAGGCTGCTTCTTGCTCAACCAAGATATACATGAGCTACCAAGCATGAAGCAAAAGCCACTAGTGGACACACGAGTGTCATACCAACCAGCCCAATCAGAGTCAGAAAAAGCATGCAAATATGGCGGTAGGGATCCCCTCTTGGGATAAAACAACCCAAGTAGTCGAGTACCACTCAACTAGCGAAAGATGTGCTTAACCGCCTGCCAATGCTTGACTCCTGGGCAATGCATAAATCTGCTCATTTGTGAGACAACAAACTGAATATCTGGCCGAGTAATGCATAAGTAAATCAAGCATCCAACAGCCTGCTGATAGAGAACAACATCAAATGCATCTCCAACATCATGAAGACTCAATCGTAAACCTGTCTCCATAGGAGTGGCAATAGGCTTACAGTCTTCAAGGCCAAAACGCTTCAATAATGTGTCAATAATATATTTCGTTTGACACAAAGCCATTCCACCATCAACTTGCATAAATTGAATGCCCAAATAGTGATGCAAATGCCCCAAATCAGACATCTCAAATGAGGCATGCAAATCAGCCTTGAAATCAGCAATATGCTTCTCAATAGGACCAGTGAGCAGCATGTCGTCAACATAGACAACAATGATCAGAAGCACATCATTAGCACGCTTAACATATATAAGGTGCTTTCAGTTGGATTGTTCTCAAAACCATGTGCAACCAGATAGGCATGTATCTTCTCATACCAAGCACGTGGTGCTTGCTTTAAACCATATAATGCCTTCTTTAACCTGCACACCTGGTTTTCATGCCCTTTCTGCACAAAGCCACGGGGCTGAAAAACATACACTTCTTCATGCAAGTCACCATTTAGAAATGTTGTTTTAATGTCCAACTGATGTACATTCCAACCATGATGGGCTACAAGTGCACAAATGCTCCGAACACTAGTCATATGGCATGAAGGTGCAAAGGTCTCATCAAATCAATGCCTCTTTCCTACGCATAACCCTTTGCAAGAAGCCTAGCCTTATACCTGTCAACTGTACCATCAGGTTTACACTTCAGCTTGTATACCCACTTAGTGCCAATGGCCTTCTTGCCAGGAGGCAATGTAAGAAAAAGGGAAATAAAATGAATAAATGATTGAGTGGTGGGCTAGTGGTGTAACTCTAATGCCATGTAGAGGTTACCACAACACACATATAAGATCAAGGTTAGATAGAAAGAGAGATATCACTACTCATGGGAATAACACAAGAGATTTGGTTATAATGGAAAGTGGACTCAAGATGAATAGAAGATGAACTCAGCTCAATTCAACTAAAACTCATAACTCTAATACAATGGAACTCAAACACTAAACAATATATAGATGGTTCTATCCACCCATGCACTCCCTATATGGAGCTTAGATGGTGATCTAGATAGAAGCTAGGTGAAGGGCTATAGGCCAACACAATGGGTACTAAGGTGGACACCCTAATGGTTCCGAACACACAAACTGATGATCCTACATAGGGAGGGGACCATCCTTATATGGTCCTCCAAGCCTAAGTTGGCCTACCCATGTTCTAGGGTCGTGGTAGCTTGATCCATGCCCAAAATAATCTCCACCATTGATCTATGGGGTAAATCCAATGGTAGAAAGGTAGGATCAACAACCATTTGTTTGTAACCCTTGATCTTGCTTAATCCACACCTAGGATCAAGTCTAGATCCAATGGCCCACATCAATTAGACCCTTCCCCAAGTTAAGAAAGCTAATTTTGTTTCTAGCCCTTGATTTAGGTTGATCCTCACATTGGATCAATCCCAAATCCAATGGCTTAGAAGTAACCTTCCTAACTATCCATCTACGGTCTACACTAGACCTCATCTGACCTCAAAGTCAGGAACCTACCAATGTCCAACACTCTAACATGGCTTCTCCTCATAATGGGGGCCTTACAAATAGAGTGCTATGGAACAATGGTGGTTCTACATAAGGGTGAGGCATTGAGCATATCTAACAGGCAAGTCACATAAAGACCATGTACCATTCTTCATTATAGCATCATATTCAGATTGCATAGCAGCCATCCAATTTTCTGAATTCTGTGCTTCATCAAAAGAAACAAGATCATTCTCATCACAGAGACTAGACGCAGCCATAGCATAGCAATCTGATGCAAAGGAGGCACTATGAGAGCCTGAACGAGTACGATATGACAAAGGTGCATCTAATTTGTGGTCATGCAAAGTCTGCACCAGCCATTTTGGCATAGTTTTTGCCTGCTCAATATTAGCTCTCTCATCAACAAGTGCATCATGTAAATCTGCATCAAAAATGGAATGATCTGCATCATCATATGAAACCTGCAAAGGCTGAGAAGTTGCCTCATTACGACCAACACTAGGCTGTCCACCTATAAAAAGAGGCATCAAAGTATCATACATGTCTTTGGAGCTAACAGATGTCGCCTTAGTACATGAAAGCAATGGCTGAATAACATCTCCCACAAATACAACATCACGGCTAACCAGAATGCGTTTAATTTGTGGATGATACAGACGATAGCCTTTACTTTCAGAACTGTATCCAACAAAAATACATTTTACTCCTTTATCATCCAATTTTCTGCGATGTTGTTCAGGCACTAATGCATATGCCAAACAACCAAAAACATGCAGATGAGCAACAAATGGCTTGCGGTCATGCCAAGCCTCATATGGAGTGGTAGACTGCAGAGCTTTAGTGGGACACCTGTCCAGTACATATGCTGCACACATGACAGCCTCAAGCCAGAAACTATGAGGTAAAGCCTGACTCTTGACCATACACCTCGCCATATCCATGAGAGACCTATTCTTCCATTCAGCAACTCCGTTCTGTTGAGGTGTATACGGCACTGTACACTGGTGTTTTATCCCATGTTCAGCCAGAAATGCATTAAAATTAGAAGACATATATTCCCCCCCTCGATCAGAATGGAGGATGCCCATTTTACATGCTGACAGATTTTCAGCCAAAACTTGAAGCACATGAACACTTCGGACTTTGCCTTAAATGGATATACCCATGCATGCCTGGAAAAATCATCAATGAAAGTCACGAAGTAAAGATAATTTCCAAAAGAAGGTGTCTACATAGGACCACAGACATCACTATGTACAAGCTGCAATTTCTAAGTAGCCCGAACTGAAGCATCTTTTGGAAAGGACAAACGCTGCATTTGGCCCAAAATACAGCCTTCACAAACATGTTTTCCAGGTGCCTCAAGTTTGGGCAAAGAGGACACCATTTCAGATTTCTACAAGCGTAGCAAACTAGCAAAATTCAGATGACCAAAGCGTGCATGCCAAAGCTTTGCATCTGACATAGCCTGAGAATCATTTACTGCACATGCCAAATCATTTACTGCACATGCCAAATCATTTACAGATCTTTCATAACTCTATGAGCTTATATAGCCCACGACATAAAATGCCAAAAGCAATAATCACATCACCATTTGACAAATCATGAACTGTACACCTGTCATCAACAAATTTCACAACCAAGCCAATCTTGGCTAATGCAGAAACTGATAACAGGTTCTTCTTGATCCCTGGCACAAATAAAGCATCTGACAAAGTGAAAGAACTACCATCAGCAGTAGTCAAAATGATCTTACCAACTCCCATAACAGGATAAGAGGAGTTGTTGGTGCATGTAACAGTATTCCCTGTAGGGGCAGGCTCTGTTGGTGCACTGCGAGGTAATATGTTTGGTTGCCCCATTGTCAAAATACCAAACATTTGAGTCTACTACAGACATGCATTGATCATGAGAAGATGGGTTAAAACTGCAAACAGTAGTAAACGCCCATTCTTCTTCCTGCACAAGATTAACAGACTCTGTTTTTGGTGTAGAGGCTTCTGCAACAACCATTCCAGCCTCTTTCTTCTTTGCCTCTTTTGCAGCCAGTTTTGGACAGTTCTTTATGATGTGATCATTTCCTTTACAGTAGTTACAAAACAATTTCTGCTTTTCTGATTTTTTCTCATCTTTGTCTTGGTTCTTTGAATGTGCAGCATTTGCAAATTTCTGTTTACTAGTAGAAGAGCTCCATTTTCCTTTGCCCTTCTGACTAGCTAGGAAAGCTTGATCTGCAACACGCATAATGGACTTGTTCTGCCTGGACTGATCTTTCTGCAACAGAACAGAGACTAACTCCTCAAATGACAAGGCATTTGGATTGCCTTTCATCATCAACCGAAGAGTAGAAGCAAAACTCTGATATGAATCAGGAAGACCATTCACAACGGTCTGCACAAGTGAGCCATCTGGTATCACCTCATCAGCAAAAATCAACTGTTCCTTCAAGTCTTTGATCTTTGTTAGGAAACTGTCCATAGAATCACCTTCATTCATGTTCTCACTCTCCAACTGTTTTCGGAGGTAAGCAACACGAGCCTCATTCCTAGCTTGGTACAATGTGGTAAGTGTATCCCAAGCATCCTTTGCTGTTTTGCAAGAGTGAATGTGAGGAATAATGGCACGTTTGATAGACAAAGCTATCAATGCATGTGCCTGGGCATCTCTGCCATCCTAGCGAATCTACTCTACAGTAGGTGCAGCAGAAACAACAACACGAACAAGAATCTACAAAATATCATCTTCGACACCATCTTCATGAGCTCCAGCACCTGTATTTGTAGTACCTGTAGTCAGAGGTGTAACAGGACGTCTTTCAACACCCTGCACAATGTTCCACAATCCTTTTGCAACCAATACATGTCGCATCATATAAGCCCATAATGGGTAGTTGGTACCATCCAACTTATCCTCAACAACCAACATACGGAATACATCACTGCTTTCAGCCATGGCCGGTGACTAAAATACCTTGATGCAAAAAATTGACTGTATCTCAAAAAGTTGAACAGAACTCCCCCAAGGAATTCTGCTAGACCTGTAGAAGACTTTGAGACGCTTATACTGGCGAACAGAAACTGGTATATACATTTGGCACAAAAAATAGCTTGCACAAGCACTACGATAATGCGTTTGAAGGCCGAAACGAGCTCAGATCGCGATTTCGGCACATACAACGAAGTTGTTTTGATCTCTGAAACACCGTGAGTATGCTCACCAAATTTCGTGCAAATCTGAGACTGCAAACGAAGGAGTGTCGACGGCGCCCTAGATGAAGCGACGACCTGCTCTGATACCAATTGTTGGAGTTAGACGTCTGCGGAAGCAAGCGAACAACACAAGGAAGAAGAAGAAGCTTGGAGCACACACACACACAATACTGAATGTATCACTAAAGAATGTACAAAGATAAGTAGCCCATTAGGGCAATAGGCGTATATACAAGCCGGGGAAAAAACCTCCTAAAGAGGGAAAAAAGTGCCCCGACGGTCCTAGTGTGTTCACACACATCACTACCTGAATATATCAACACACTACGATATCCTCAGACTAGAAAATGGAGCTCCTAGTCCTGTGCATGATACTTCGCACAGAGGCTGCATAATACACAAAAAAACACAATACACAGGGAGCAGAAACATAGACTTCTTAAGTGTTACAAATGCGATCAAACTTACGTTTTGTGGCTGACCATGCCACTATATGCTTTATTCAAGAAAATATAAAGAAGTGTATGGTGGCCATTTGGCCTTTCACATGGACACTAACGATAACAATCTTGTGGTAAATTACAGGGTCATATTATTTCCCGTCAAGGTATTCAAGTTGACCCCCATAAAGGGCAAGCTATACTCAATGCCCCACCATTGAAATCCCCAAAAGAAGTCCTCCATCTTCTCGGACAAATTAGATGGCATGGCTGCCATCTTCACTAGCTCTCCCATTAAACTATTCCCCTTATCTGCCTGACTATGGTAGCTCCTTGAGAAGTTATAATGGAATGATGAGTGTCAAACTAGTTTCCTCTGTCTCAAGCAACTATTGATGCAAGCTCCTATTCATCAAGCCATCGATGGGGTTTACCCTTTCATGAATTTGTCAATGCTTGTGATATTGCCGTCAATTGTTTCCTGATGCAACTCAACGAGAAATGGTCCCATCCTTTCCATTATGCTAGTCGATGACTAGCCCCTACAGAAAGGAATTGTTCACTTACTGAATGTGAGTGTCTCGGTCTTATTTATTCCATTAAGAAGTTTCATCATTATTTGCTAGATCAAAAATTGACTTTTCATGTGGGCCATTCTGGATTGAAGTATCTAGTATGACAACAAAATGTGGGTGGTTGTTTAGCACGATGGGTCCTACTTCTTCAAGAATTTTATTATGATGTTATTCAAGGACCTAGATCCTCTCATGCAGTAGCTGATTTTCTCTCTTGCCTTGATTTCAGAGAAGCTCTAGTTGGCATGGATGATTCCTCACCTGCCATCTATCAAACACAACCTAGTGTTTCCCTCATCCCTTGGAATTTAGCCGATTCTTATTATGATACGATTTTGACCTTTTTGACCACTCAGTGTCCCCTAGATTTGCTTCCCATTGCTTCTTGTTAGAAGTTATCCCTATACAACCATCATTTTTGCATAATTATCGGTCAATTGTACTATTTTGATCCTTCAGGAGCATGGCTCCAATGTATCCCCATCCATGGGGTCCCATCTGACTTGGCCTTGGCCCATTCGATTCCAATTGGTGGTCACTTTTGACTGAATTAGCTTATAACTAATTGTTGTAGAGTGGACTCTAGTGGCTTACGTGTAAGAGGAGATGGTTGATACACTCCAAAGATGTGCCTAGTGTTGAAAAAACCTTCTCTACACCCACCAAGGTAGCTTGAGAGATGATAAGTAGACTCCTTGTGCTTGCTAAGCATGCATATAAACCATCCTAGTGCTTTGGAGCATCAATCTCAAATTGATTCATCAAGATAGACTACTTGACACAAGATAGATGAATCAAAACTTGCTATTTTTGGATGACTTGCACTCTCAAAATTAACTCAGAGCTCATAGCCTATTAAAAATTGGTCACATATATTTTGTGCACCATTAATTAGATAGATGATGAGTCTAAAGAAAAAAATTTGATGAATTTTGAAGAAGCTCATAGCCTATTAAAAATTGGTCACATATATTTTGTGCACCATTAATTAGATAGATAATGAGTCTAAAGAAAAAAATTTGATGAATTTTGAAGAACCATACTGAGAGAAATAAATCTAGCAAGATATAGGTGTCATCCCGACATTTTAGGAACTATCTCCCAGAATACATAGTTGACTTCAACTAAATGTAGCTCATAGAATAATGAACCAATATTGATGAAAATTGGTATGATGCAAATAGACTTACCAAGTCACCTATAGCAATTTAAATCTCCACAAAAGATTAAGTATACACAGAGAAATCAATCATTGAAGTTGACAAAAAAACAGGAATGTGAACCTATAGTAGTAGATGAGGAGAACTCCAAGATGTAGCTTGAAAAACAATATATATTGTGCATATTGTACATGATATGAATTAAGATGAAGCTTGGGAAGGAGAAGCACAATGTGCGCTTCACTTATGGCTGGTGGTTGATTAGAATCTCCTCAAGAAGTAGCTATTAATTCTGCTCTGATTCATGACTAGACATATGTGTTTTTATAGAGATTTTTGAATTACAATCTTGCAAGGATTGTACCTAAAAGCTCCCTCAAGTTGGGGAATCATCTAGCTAATCAATCACTTCTAAATCAGCTCGTAATTCGTGCCTAAAATGGCCACGAATCTTGCAATGAATTTTACTTTTTCATGTAGTTACTTTTCAGGTAGTACAAGAGTTTATTTCTATGACTCTCTCATTCAGAGTGTACATAAGCAATGTTTTACATTAATGAGTGATCAAGCATTAGGTTTGGATGAAATACACCAACAACTCCCCCTCAAGCCTAGTATGCTTGAGTCTTCAGCCGTCCTTGATTTCTAGCAATCCAATCATGCCTTTGGACCTACTTAGTTTGATACCATCCAATGACTTAGTCAACATATCTGCACATTGGAGATTAGTGGAAACATAGGACAAATGAATGTCCTTGTTCATTAGCTTCTCTCTTACATAATGATAATGGACTTCAATATTTTTGGTTTTAGCATGGTAAACTAGATTAGCTGCTAAGTGAAGTGAACTTGTATTGTCACCAAAGATTTGAGGAGTTAAGGTATGTAACCCTAAATCTGAGTATAGGCATTTTAACCACATCTTCTTAATTTGTGCCTAACAAGGCCACGAATTCCTCAATGAATTTTACTTTTTCATATAGTTAGTTTTTAGGTATTACATGAGTTTGTTTCTATGACTCTCTCATTGAGAGTGTACATAAGTGATGTTTTACATTAATGAGTGACCAACATTAGGATTGGATGAAATACACCAACATTATGATGCAGCGGAATGCTCATCAATATGTTTGGACTTGTGATCCTTGCAAGAGAACTAGTCAACCACTATCTCGAAACTATTTCCTCCTTCAACTTGTTCTCCCTCTGGTAACTTTTCAAAAGTGGGGATTGGATTTCATCAGACCCATCACTCCACTTACCCTTCTCACAAATAATTGCTACATTCTCACTTGCAAAGATTACGCTACTCAGTAGACAGAAGCATGGGCTGTTAAATGAGCCACAAGCTGCATTTTTTGCAAAATGTTTGACGAGAGATGTTTTCCCATGATTCCGTCTCCCATTGGAGATTGTTTTCGACCAAGGAATGCATTTTTAAAATATTATATTCAGACTCTTATGTAGCCATTTAAAATAACACATAAATTCAACATACCTTACTACCCTTGAGCAAACGGACTGGCTGAGAGCACCAACAAATCCCTATTGACTATGTTGAAAAATTAATTGCAGATTGTCCGGGACGATGGTGCTAATTATTACCCATGGTTTTATGGGCTTATCAAACTACCTATAAAGTTGCCATTGGTTGTATGCATTTTAAATTGGCTTATGGGCTAGAGGCCATTACCCCTATGGAGATTGTCGCTCCTAGTTTGAGGGTGGCCATTGATCAAAAGCTTCTCCCAAAAGACTCCTTGTATTCACGTTTGGATAACTTCGCTCCTTAGATGAGCATCGTTTTGAAAGTTTCCTTTTCATCCAAGAATTGTATGCTATGTAGGCTCGAACAAATGATTGGTTTCTCAAAACCCCAAAGGCCAATTGGTACTTTTTTATAATTTGAAATTGGATCAAACTACTGGCAAATTTAAAGTCTAGTGGTTCAGTCCTTACCAAATTTTGGCACAGCTTGGTCCAAGACATTTATGATTGTAGACACTTGCGAGACAACTGATTAAAAATCTAGTCAACGGGTCAGATCCATTCTTTTTTGTTTCCCTCCACGTGTGGTTGCAGACGCTTCCTAGAGAACCAATTAAAAATCTAATCAATGGCTCAAAGATCCACCTTTTTTGTCGGGTGGTTTGAAGCTTACTGAATTTGAGCACAGTTTGGTCCAACAACTTTTTGGTTGTAGACGCTTGCCGGAGAACCGATTAAAAATCTAGTCAATGGGTCAAAGATCCACCCTTTTTTGTGCAATCTTTTTTTGCCACCCATGACGACATGATTTTGCATGCTGATTATTATGCCATTCCTCATATCACGTTATATCATTTCTTCTTATCCTCCTTCCAATGATTTCCTCACCCCTCAGTGTTTGTATAACACCATGATGGTTTCTGTCTTGTACTGTTTTCTTTGTTTTTTGCAAACTTAGTGTGCTCTAGTCCCCCTCCTACTTGTGCATGAACTAGCCACGGAGGCACTCACCCCCATTGAAACCATCTCAACTATACTCTCAAATGCTACCTCCCAATTCCTTGCCATTCAATGCCAATCCTGATTTGCCCTCCTTCAATGGGATGTTGCTTCTGCATACCACGTAGTAGTGAGCATCACCTGGTCTATCGCCAAAGAGCTTACCTTTATTGTTGTATGCACTATTCCACTTGATGGAACTAAATTCCACACCACCCCAACCAAGGTCCATTAACGTT
The DNA here is from genome assembly GCA_020310875.1 of Ceratopteris richardii. Taxonomy (NCBI): domain Eukaryota; kingdom Viridiplantae; phylum Streptophyta; class Polypodiopsida; order Polypodiales; family Pteridaceae; genus Ceratopteris; species Ceratopteris richardii. The sequence continues at coordinate 14,308,224 of CM035425.1, read as the reverse complement.
TTTTTCTTCCCAGTGATGGTGCCACCTAGGTAGAATCACTCTCCCATGCTGCTATGGAGTAGCTTTTCCTGCAACATAGCTTTAATGAGTATGCTATTACTTGTCACCCTGAACCAAAGAGGTCCATCCTCCAGTTCCTAGTAGTGGCAATGAACTTACAACATCACCCTACAACATCTCTCACCAATTCTATTCTCTAGTTGCTATTGTCAAGCATTGTACGATCAATCAACCAATCATCCTCCAGTTCCTAGTAGTGGCAATGAACTTACAACACCACCCTACAACATCTCTCACCAATTCTATTCTCTAGTTGCTATTGCCAAGCATTGCACGATCAATCAATCAATCAATCACAACAGATGCTAAAACCCCCGCCCCCAATTCATCCCTCATCCTCGATGGATTCCTCTCCTTCCTCCCCTAATTACTCATTTTTCAAGGAAAAGGATCGAGTATCGACTCTCGCCATAGAAGAAGAGGAAGTACATAAACTACTCAGATTAATTCATTATGTCAATAGTGATTTTTCTCACTAACAATGTAATATATGTACATACATCCAATTATCGCAAGTGCCACTCTGTTTTGTGCAAGCCGAGGAGTCCTCGAGCTTGAGGAGTCTAAGTAGAAAGCTCACACCAATTTTCATAATTTTTGGAAGCCGTTAGATAGTTCAAATTAGAGTTAGAACCTATTTTTTAACTATGCCAGTCACTAGATGTGAAACAGGTCAAAACTAGGCAAAAACTATAAATAGATCTAGAGAGCTCATTTTGTGGTTGTTGTTGCTGGTATAGAGCTTATGGGCTAGTAATTAGAAGAGCTATTGTAATTAGTCAATGATGAATATACATGAGTTCTTTCCTTGCCTTACATTGATCTCCATCGTGACTTTCCTTCTGTGTGTGTATGCATGTGTGTGTATGCTAATTGCATTTCTCACCATCTTCTTCATGCACATCACTTGCTCTTGATCTTCATATTGGCCTAACCTCTCCACGGATTGATAATTACGAGGTGGAGCTCCTCACGGTGGCACTTTCCATTGTGCTAGAGTGACACCAAATTTGGCATTGTTGCCGGGGAAGAGCTCTAGGTTGAGGGTGTGATGGTAAGTGTGTTGGAGAGAATCCTTGGAAGGTACAATTTCTTTGTTGTTTTGTTGTTTGTAGTTAGTTTTTACACACTTTTACTCCACTATTCCTCTAGTATCATTCCCTATCATTATCTCAAACTCCAAAAAAATCACCAAAAATCAATCATATTCCCTCTTTCTCTTCTCTTTCCCTCATTTGTGTGTGTGTGCGAGAGTGAGAGAGAGATTTTGCAGGTGTGTTTTCGTGTTTTCTGGGGCACTAATCTTGCAGGGCAGCCTCTGGACACCACGGATTTGCAGGAAACACAGGTAAAAACTCCATTTTTCTCTTATAAATTGTCATTGAAGCTGACCATCACGACTGTCAAACCAAGGTATGAATCCGCTTGAACGATCTACCACACTTCGTGAGGTTTCACAAGCAATGACCACTGTTCCTACCACCATAATGACTACTACCACCACGACTGTTGAAGCTCCCGTGGCAACTTCTACATTTGTCTCTGACTCTTTTACCTTTTTGGTTACTACTTTGGGCATGAAAGATATCAACACTACATTTGATTTCAAGATCCAAGATTTGTTGTCTAGTGACTTTCAATTTTTGGATACCCACATTGTTTCTCAAGAATTTGAATGTCCAGCTTACCCTACTACACCCTCAGAGGGAGAGAATGTTGATTCGGGAGATGAAGACAATGACCATACAGTGATAGATGAAGGAGACGTTGACACTGAAGCTAGTGAGGAAGAAGCACAATAGTCAGAAGCACATGCCGAAGTTCAAGGAGAAGCCCGTACGTATGAAGAAGAGATGGAAGAAGCAGCAGCTTAGACCATCGCCATTCGACGGCTCCATAATACTATGAATAAGGTTTGGGCAAGGACCAGATTGAGAGAAGAACAAAGCCAAGCCATCTTGCAACAGGAATTGATCAACGATGGCTTCAAGGAAACTTTCATCTGCGCCATGCATGAATTGGTTCTGTCTGTAGGTGTGTTGGAGACCTTAAGATATTTGCTACGGAAGCCCCTACCCAAATTTGACCCTCGACGGGTTCGCATTCATAAATGACTGGGCACATATATTCGTGTCCCCGTCAACCCTATCACATCAGCACCCCTAGTGGGTTCCTCTACTATCGACCTAATTACGAAAGACACATCCCTTGTATATACCCTTAGATAAACCCTCTCTTCTCACCTGGCTCCAACCCCACCTTCCCCTGACATTATAGATAGATACGGAGGATAAACAAAGCTTCCCCGAAGTTCGTATCCCATCCCTTGTTTTCATTTGCCCCCCAGTATCCAGCCCAATTTTGACTACTGCTCTCATCCCCCCTGTTTCCATTCCACCTATCCTGATGCCACCCATCATTTACTCGCCCCTCATTTTCCCTCGTATAGCACTAACCCATTATACTCCTTTACCATCTCTACAAAGCTGACCTCCTTCTATTCCTCCTTCACATCCTTTTTACACCCACGATCCACACCTTTCCCATTTGTACAACCCTCTCAGGAACTCCTTCCACAAGCCCCCTTCTTATGGCCACCAAGCACACCACCTCACTCACCTCTCACCACACAATTGCACCCACCACCATGCACAATCACACTTATGTCACTTTTTCACATTGCTATCACTGAAGGTACCACCAATGACATGGACATCTCACCCACTGCATCACCAGACACACAATTGCACACATCCACCACATCATGCAGCACACTTCACACATAGATGCACTCACTTTGCAGAACTAGGACCTTAATATAAAGTATCAGAACTTGGAAAGAGAACATCAGAAGCATCAACAAACTCTTGAAGCTCAAGTACAGGAATGCATCAAAGAAGTCGAATCACAGTTAGACGTTTACTCGATGTGCAATGCCCAATTGTCGCGAAATATGGTGCTCCTTTGACGATATCTCAACGCAACCAAGGAAGAAAATCAATGCCTCCAACAACAGAATCGCGAAAACTTTGAAGCCACATTGGATAATCCGGAGACGCCCCTTAGTCCCTCTCACTTTCAAGCCATCCCTCCGGAGTCAATGCGGATTCTCCTAGAAGACCATGCACATGTGCTTGAGGATTATGATTGCCTACGAGAGGAATGTCGTATACTCAAGGAGACCAATAAGACCTTGTTGCCCAAAGATTCATTAGGGCCTACTATTGTATAGGAAGTAGCACCACTTGCTCTCTTAGATGAATTGAATGCATTACGTATGAAAGTATAGGAGTTACAGACTCAGGTATCCAACATGACGGAACCCCCTTGACCAGATTCGCCACCCGACCTACCTGAACCTGATGAGACAATACCCATAGCAGTTGAGGAAACCTTTGAAGAAGAATATGTACTTTTACCTGTCGTTGGAGGACGCTCATCACCCCAAGGATAGGATACTTATGAATTACCTCCTCCCGTTTGGTTAAAGATAGTCGAAGAACTGGGCACGACACACTCTACCCGAGTCGATGTGCAATGACATGCGATGGGAAACATCGAAGATGTTATTTTGAAGTCGCCCTATTTTGCTACTATGCCCCCCATAGACACATCATGACAAGAGAACTACAATATAAACCATATTTCCTCCTGCTCGAAGAATATACTTTCCAAATTGAGAGCATCACTTAGAAGCACCCCATGCACGCCATGCAGTTCGAGCCCGAAGACATTCCACCAGAAGCAAAACGAGGTCACATCTATCAACCCACATGGTGCATGGACTTACTTCAAGAGTACCCCAAAATGATGCACATCTGGATGAGCGTGCCGATGCACTTGAAGTACAACCCGTGCTATGGACCAATTCCTCACAGATGCACCTAGAAAGCATTTGCTATTAAAGTTCAGAATAATCACCAATGTAGAGATTGGCTCAATTACCCCTATCTCTCAACTCCCACGAATAACACTCCAACTTTCAGCTACATGATGGCCACTATTTGTCATTGGTTACCTCGTCTGCATAGGATGATTGATATTTCTGCACAAATGACTATGAAAATTTTCGATATGATGCAGATGGTCTTTAAAACTTTTCGGCTTGCCAAGGCTCCCACTGTGAATACACCAGGATTTGAATATGGGAATTTGGACTTAGTTTATGACATGAGCATGACACCTTCCCTCAAAGTATGCTATGCTTGGCACTACAGACTGAAATATATGTCTGCCTGCTAGAAGCAGACATTTGAAGATATGTTCACCACGGGCTTCTGGGAATACCACTCAGAAGTATTCATCAGTCGTCCTACACATCTGATTCATTTGTTTGCTTGTGAATGTATTATGTATTCGAAGCATTATCTGCACCCATCTCCCAATGAAACCCAACCCATTGATTGGGAGAAACTTGAACGTGACCTTATTAGGGGAATTCACATCACTGAACATACCTTGGCAATAGACCTTCTCACCAACTATATTAGTCACACGAAATCAGGTTCTGTCAAGGACGATAGAAACGAGGAGGAGGGGAGTGTTCAAGGCAAAGGATCGAGTACCGACTCTCACCATAGAAGAAGAGGAAGTACATAAACTACTCAGATTACTTCATTATGTCAACAATGATTTTTATCACTAAAACAATGTAATATATGTACATACATCTAGTCATCACAAGTGCAACTTTGTTTTGTGCAAGCCGAGGAATCCTCGAGCTTGAGGAGTCTAAGTAGAAAGCTCACACCAATTTTTGTAATGTTTAGAAGCCGTTAGATAGTTCAAATTAGAGGTAGAACTTATTTTTTAACTATGCCGATCACTAGATGTGAAACCAGTCAAAACTAGGCAAAAACTATAAATAGAGCTAGAGAGCTCATTTTGTGGTTGTTGTTGCTAGTATAGAGCTTATAAGCTAGTAATTAGAAGAGCTATTGTAATTAGTGAATGATGAATATGAATATGAGTTCTTTCCTTGCCTTCCATTGATCTCCATGGCGACTTTCATTGTGTGTGTGTATGCTAATTGCATTTCTCACCATCTTCTTCATGCACATCACTTTCTCTTGATCTTCATATCGGCCTAACCTCTCTGTGGATTGACAATTATGAGGTGGATCTCCTCACGGTGGTACTTTCCATTGTGTTAGAGTGACACTCATCTCCAAGAACTCTGTTAATCCATGTCTAGTTGCATGTTCCCCCTCCAAAACATCCTTGGACTACACCAGATTATAAAGAAACTCCTTCTTTCGCTACTTACTGGCCCCCATGAGGAAATTTTGGACCTTTGCTGTTAACCATCAATGTGGCTTACACAAATTTGCTCGGCTGAGCACATATTTAGTCCACATGCAAACTCTCGTCACTTGCGATATTAATAAGTATCATTGGTCTTGTAACTCACTACATCAGGATAATCTACGGTTGTAGCAGAATGTGCACAAGCTCTAGGATGATTTGGCTACTCACAAATTCAACTCCTACCAACTTGTCGACACCCTCTACTATGAAACCAAGTAGACCGCATACTTTAAAGGCTTCTATGAAGAAGCAATGAAGGAAACATAGACTGCTACTAAGAAAGTTGCCAACCTGTAGGAGGTGAATACTCTTACCCTCTAGCAAATCCAAGAGCTCGAACAAGGGACCATGGTTCAAAAGGCATTCTTACATGAATCCAATTTTAAGCTCAAGCAGACTGCTCAAGAGGAGTTGCTCCATCAGATCATAGAGGTGATGAAAGAAACAAATGCTTGTCAATCCATCATAGTCAGACAACACATTGCAGTAGCCCAACATCAATCCACCCTGCAAACTTTATAGATAAGAGTGGAGCAAGCAGATACACTGAAGAATCAAGCCATGCAATAGGCACATATGGAACGAAAACATCGAAAACACATAATGAAGGAAGATTTTCACATATAGGAGGAGTTCGATCTCCAGTTGGCCAAAGCTCAGAGTCAAGCTATTGTTTCATATGTAGCCTCTACAAGCAAGGACTCTGAAGCTACCATACTGCTAGACCTGCACATGGTACAAAAATTATTAAAAACTATGGTCCAGAAGGTCGAGATGACTTTTATTGCAGCACAAGAATATTTTAAAATAGATGTACATACTCCTTATAATGCCAAAAATGATGAAGAAGAATAAAGTAGGTTTCTATTTGGGTGTCAATGTCAGGCTGTCGAGGACATAAATATTATTTTTTGTAAAAAACTTTGGTGCGCTATTTTGGTGAACATTCCTAACCAAAAAGTCAAACTTGTACGATGTACATTTTCACATAGTAATAGAAGAGGTTTTTTGGCATAGTGGCAGAGAGGACAGGTATCGGATTTGGCAAGCTATCAGACCAATGTTGTTGCAGACACTGTTCGATATATCTTGTGTACTGTTAAAAGGACAAACTTCCGTCAAGTCCGCCTTTTAATCTCTTTTCGGGTTCTTGGGGATGGTAGGGTCTGATACTTTAGAGGCCCTTTATCTAGTTTTCCCACTTAACTAACAAATTAAGCAGTACACTATTACTCAGTATCAATTCTTCTACACAATCTGACTACTCGCATTCCAGTTATTCTTTAAGCCGTAGGTAATACAGAAGTTAATGATCACCGTAGCGCGAATTGATCATCGTCACCGAACATTACTATGTTAACTAGAAATTAATGTAATTCAACAAAGTAAAGTAACAGTACTGAGAGTTACTGGAATCTGCACTCCGACGTCTCCGCAGGGTCGTAAATCGCCCAGACAAACAGTCTGGCGATCCCGTCTCCTCTCTTTGGAGAACACCGTAATGTCTCTTCATTAATAGAAAACGGGTTACATCACTTCGCTACGACCTTTCGGTGCACGGTGGACTTGAACCCGCAAGGAAAACAAAATTAAGGCTCATCGACGATGCCTTGGATATACATGGTTCTTGCTAATTTGAAGGTTCTGGCGATTTTCTGTTTTAATGAATCCAACATGAGTTTTAATATTTCCGGATCCAGAAGCTGTGCGTCAGTTCGGACTGAACTTGCCGCAATGACCTGACTCAACAGAACTTGAGTCTCGATCTGCAAAAATGCTTCTTGCAAGTAAAAGTCATTGGCAAGGGCTGCGTCGCGGCTCAATCTCATATCATTGATTTGTCCATCTATTCTAGATAGTCGCTCTGCTTGAAAGCCCAGCTTCTTTTCTCTTCGTTCCAGCTCCTAAGCTTGATATTGAATGGTTTGATAATAAGCATCTCTTTCTTTCATAATCCCGGCTAATTCCTTCTTCAGTTGAATGGTCAGACTCGTCTGAGCTTTTAGAGTAGAACTCGCCTGAAACAGATCAACAGTTGCGGTCTGGAGTTCTGCATTAGTCTGCTTAGCTAAAGTAGCCATCTCCTGTCCTCTCTGCACGACCTCATCAAGCTGTACTCGAGTTTCCTCCAACAAATTGCCAATCGCCACTCGAGCATCTTCTTTATCCTGTACCAACTGATTTAACTGCTTGATTTCTTCATCTCGAGCAGTTAAAAGAACATCCTTAGCTTTTAACGCATCCAATGCTGCATCATGTTGGGCAATTAATGTGTCTTGCTCTGCAATCCTAGCTTGAAGTTGCTTAAGTTGCATCTGCAAAGCATGGTTCTCTGCCTTAACGACATCTGCTTCTTCTTGTAATGGGGCAATATCAGCCTCTAAAACATCAACTTTGTGCTGCAACTCTTGTTTGATATTGTCAATTGCCATCTTCAGTTGCATTGGTAACTGCTGCAAGAATTGGATCAAAAGTCGACCCATAGATTCGAGTTCATGAAACATCGGGATTGGAGAAGGGAGAGTAGGAAGGGATTGAGATGTAGAAGCGGAAAACAGATGAGGGGAAGATGGTGGAGAATAGGCGGGAGAAGAAGATGCAGAATTGGGTACGTCGGGAACAACAGGGTGTACTGGGACAATGGGCTTAACAGTGTTCATGGTGGAAGAAAGTGGGAGAAGAATGTTAGGCACCAGCACTATTCTAGTGGTCTACTGCTTTGTCGCTTCCGTTCGGTCAATCACATCATCAACCAGAGCAATCACTTCATTGAGAATCTCTACAATAATTGCCTGAACAGCATCTTGATTCTGCTGATGAGAATCCTCTCGAGAAGAAACTTCTTTAGAGTCGGCGGTGGACGCACCTTGTTCCTGCTGCTGGATTGGAGAAGAATGGGCAAAAGAATCAACATGAATGGAGGTAGCGGTGTCGTGGAAGACCTCTTCTTCATGTCCAGCGTTGGATCCTTGCACTTGGCTCTCAAAGGGACTTATATGTCTGCGTTTCTGACGAAGGAGTTGAAAAAAGATCTGCATCATCATCGTCCTCATCTTCGATCATCCGAGTAGAATCTACATCCAACAGGAAGGGAGCGTTTGGCGGGGGTTGCGCGGCTTGGATGGATGGAAAAAGAAAAGTGAGGATATGGGGTAGACGTGAATGCGGAAGGTCACCCTTATTGACCTGTTTGATAACCGCAACACATTCACGGTGAATGCGTCGGAAATAAAAAGATGCAAAATTAACAGACTCACGAGAAGCCATATCTACCATCGAGTAGAATGGGCGCGAGATACCAAAGGTGCGTTTTTGCAAGTTCAAAATCGCGACTAAAAACTATAAAGCGGTATGCTCCGGGTCAGGTCGACACAGAATGGCGTACTCATTACATGAGTGCTGTGGAAATAACGTGGTCATAGTGGCTACAGGAAGGAGTGGACCATTCTCCAATCCATCCCGAGGAAGTCAGAAGGCATCGGCAAACGAAGCCAAAGTGATCACGACTCGTGACGGTAAACAAAGGATAGACCAACTCTGCTCTGTAGCAGGTGTGGCAGCGATAGCGGAAATAATCTGTGCATAAAATGGGTGACACTCCACTGAATGCCAAGGCAATTCAGCGAAGTTCAAAAGGCCACGAATACGCAAATACTCACTCACTTCAGGGGTGAGTCCTTCACGAAAGGTAGCAACATTGGCTAGTGCTTCCATGATGCGCACACGAAAACACAAAAACACAGAGAACACAGACAACAAAGAATGCAGAAACACACAGACACAATAGCGATTATCAGTAAAAGGAACAAGATTAAGTAGACACACAGGCAACAAGAGGTGATCGAAAACCCTAATCATCGCGCGGTATGGAAATGATAACCTTCATAATTACGGCGTGCATGCATGAGCAGACGCAGGAACACATGGCGGCGATTAATCATATTTAGATATCAAAACGAGGAGACTGACGATCTATATTCAGTCGAAACAAGGAAATAAAAAGAAAATAAGTGACACGCGGAAAACCGAAGAACATGTCAGCAGTGATCAGTCGATTGGTGATATGGGCGTAACGTTGAACCATTAATCGCTTTGGGAAGGGAAACTCCGGTCAATGTAGTCAACCAAAAAGTAGCGGGTCCCACTTGCTCACTAATCTGCTAAGGACCGAACCACCGTAATTTAAATTTTCCAGCAGATCGATTTGCTTTAGCATTATAAAATAACACAAGTTGGCCCACCGTAAACACAGGAGTTTTGAGGAACCGATCATGGGTACGGGCTTGACGAAGCTAAACTTCTTGAAGAGTCATGAAGCTTTCCCAGCGCTGTTCATCCAATGCTCTGAGTGCATCCAATCGAAATGACAAAGAGTCTTTTGGCAGCAATTTCTGAGCTAAGGCAATGCGTAAACTCTGCACTACTACTTCCATCGGTGCAATGGCTTCAATCCATAAGCAAGCTTGAATGGGGTCATGCCAGTAGCAACTTTGTAGGTAGTTCGGTAAGCCCACAAAACTACAGGTAGTAACTGGTCCAACGTTCCAGAGATTCCAATATCAATTTACGGAGCATATTCAACAGAGTCTTGTTGGTGCTTTCAGCCAAACCATTAGAGTCAGTACTTGCATTAAGCGGTTTGCAAAATGTGTTCCTTGATCTGTCACTATTTCCAGAGGTAATCCATAACGCGGAAAGACGTCCTTCATCAGGCATTTTGCCGCCGAAACAGCTGTGGCTTACCGTAAAGCCAAAGCTTCCGCCCATCTGGTGGCATAATCTGCACAAGTCAGTATGTAGCAATTGTTGCTAAGAGTCTCTGGTGGTGTTATTGGACCAATAAAATTGAGACCCCACTTCTAAAAGGGTTCTAAAGGTAAGGAAAGCTACAGAGAAAAGAAATGTCATTGCAATGGCTGTCCAGACCATTGACAAGTATCACACTGTTGCACAAACTGAGTCACATCTTTGTACATTGTAGGCCACCGAAGCCCACTTTGCAGAATTTTACGGTGAGTAAGATCAGCGGCGAAATGTCCACCCGAGGGTAAGGAATGAGCCATAGCAATAACCGATTCTGCTTCATGTGGTGGAATACATCGAAGTAAAACACTAGTATGATCCATGTAGTACAGTTGGCCTACAATCAACCGCAATCTGCGACTGTAAACTGCAAATTTCCGCCGCAAAGCAGGGGGAGTATAAGGAGGAAGACACCCGTCAGTTAAAAAAGTGAGTAACGTATCGTAGTATGTAGGAGGAACAAGAGGTTCGGTAGATTCTTCAATAGTTGACTCCGTAGTGTAAATTGTCGGTGTAGTGTCATCAACTCCCACCGGAGCTTCACCGAAATCCAACCGAGATAGAAAATCCGCCAATGCATGTGTTGTGTCGGGTCGATGAATAACTTCATAGTCAAATTCCTGTAATAATAAAACCCATGGAGCCAAGCGACCACGTAAATGTTGCTGTCGGACCAAATACACAAGTGCGGCATGATCCACGTGGAAGGTGAATTTTTGGCCCAACAAATAATGTCAGAATTTCTTCACAGAGTACACCAACCCGAGACATTCTCATTCGGTCACTGAATAGTTCCTTTCAGCAGGGGCTAATGGGCGACTTGCATAATATACAAGCCGAAACCATTTGTCAGTTTGTTGCATTAGAACGCTGCCAATAGCTATGTCCGATGCATCCACAAAGACATGGAACGGACGGTCCCAATCAAGTGGTTGCAAAATGGGGGCCTGCGTCAATAACACCTTTAAACGATCAAATGCATTTTGGCACTCTGGAGTCCATTCGTACTATCGTGGAGGACTATTCATAAGCCGATTAAGTGGTGTTGCTAAATGAGCTAACCACCGTAAATGTCTGCCATGCCATCGGATCTGGCACAGGAAGCGCATAACTTCTTTCGGTGTTGTGGGGACTGGAGCCTCCAACACGGCTGCAACCTTATCCGGATCAACTTGTATTCCTTGTGCAGAGATAATATGTCTGAGTAGTTTGCCACAAGAGACCGCAAAAACAGACTTGGTCGGATTCAAGCATAATCGGTATTCGTGACATTTTTCAAAGTAGCACCGTAAATGATACAGGTGCGCTGCAATCTTGCCAAATAAGGAAAAGTCGTCCAAATATACTTGCATAAAAGTAGTCAGGTAGGGTGAAAAGACTTTTTGCATACATCGTTGAAACGTACTTGGAGCATTCCTTAACCCAAACCACATTACCGTACAAGCATAAACACCCCAGTTTGTGATAAAGGTTGTTTTAGGTATGTCCTGTTCTGCCATCCTCACCTGGTTATAACCACTGTAACCATCCAAAAATGAATACATCTCGTGTCCGGCCACCCTGTCGAGGATTGTGTTCAGAAAGGGGAGAGGAAATGGATCTGGTACAATAGCAGCATTCAATTTCTGGCAATCAACACAGATGCGCAGCTGTTTATTTTTCTTCAGGACGATCACGATTGGAGATATCCATTCAGCATGCTCGATTGGTACGATGAATCCCACCTTCAATAACCGATCAAGTTCTGCTTTGACCTGTGCTGCATAATTGGGGTTCATTCGGTAACTGGACTGTTTGATTGGCCTCGCCTCCGGTTTGAGCACTACCCGATGTTGATAGATCCGCGGGTCCAAACCTTTCATATCTCGATAGTCCCAAGCAAAAACATCAGAGAACTCACGCAGGAGTCATATCAAATCATCTTGAAATGTCTCTGACAATCCAGCCTTAATCTGAACAGGTCACGGGTTGACCGCATCACCCAAATTATATGTTACTAACTGATCTTCCGGTACATAAAATTGTCGAGGTTTTGCCAGATCATCAGCTGACTGCAAAAGTTGATGTAAGGTGGCTCCATCCATAGCGACACTATCATCTGCAGCTGCATCTCCGATCATTGGTACCACCGTGCAAGCGGCCAGACTCCACTTGTCTGCAACTGACTAGAGATCTACAGTACCTAATGAGATCAGATCCTTATTGGTCTTCAGAAACGCCTCTTCCTCGTCGTCAGATAATCCATCCAACATGTGGACCGGCTCCGCTACATATGGTCTTGCATGAAGCTCACAGGGCTGCATGGCATCCAATTTAACTACATATTTACGGTGGTTATCTTTGAAAGTTAACTCTTGCGCGGACCAATCCTGTACCACTTTGGTTTGTTTCAACCATGGTCGACCGAAAAGTAGATTGTAGTCGAGGCTGGATTCTGGTAGTTCGAGAACTACAAAAGTCATTTTGAACGTGGTACCCTGCAAGGTAATCGGAATATTCCGTACGAGTCCCACCAGATGGACTCGGGATTGATCTACCATTCGTACAAAAAATTGTACGGGTTCGATTTGGGTCCACCCCAATTGCTTGCAGAGAGCTGCAGTTGCAATATTCACACCCGAACTACCATCAAACAGACAGTGATCAATGGGATTGAATGATCCACCGTAGAATCAGCTTCCGGTTGTATTGTGGCAGTCGTCCGAGTACAGGAAGATCCAGGACTAACCTGTTGTTGGAATTGCTGCCTGACTCCTGGCACTAAGGCGAGCAACTATCCCAAAGGGAGTGTAATTGAAGCCTTGGCTAGAATATCCCATACCTGATCTGTTTGGATCGTACTTCTCACCGATTCTGATGATGATTCTACTGTTGTTGGGGCAGTAGTTTGTTCATTCGCTCTTGCCTTAGGCGGGGGAACCTGTGTTACCGGAATTGGATCAGGAAACATCATTGGCTCTTTGGTTGTCCATTGACTAGCCCTTGTATACATTCACTGCTGCTCGCGGATACCAGGCTCAAACACCTCAGCGGCGGGTTGTAACTGCTTGCCCGATCGAGTCTGAACCGCTGCTGCTTGTGATTCAACTGGTGAAATATAGACCATGTTGGTCATTGGATTCTGTCGCTCCTTCTTCCTTTTGTCGTACTCTGTTGCATCCTTGCAAAATCTATGAATGTGGTCAATCTCGCCGCAAAAATGACATTGAGGTGGTGGAAGAGAAGTACCTTCCGCTGATGTACCCACCTGCCATCGATTTGAATTGAAATTGGTATTCCGCTGACCCCTATAATTTTGATATCCTTGCGACTGATTGTTTCACATTTGTGGTGGCACGTAATGGGCTTCTGGTCGACCTAGTTCCTGTATGATGGCATTTACTGCTGCTCGCCCCTGCACCTTGGCATTATACACACAATTTTTTGTTGAGTGTCCTGTTGTGTTGCAGATGGCACAATACATCTGGTTAAGGGCACATGTAGCACTGGTGTGCCCTGGATTTTTCCACTTAGTGCAATACATCTGTTTAGCCGGATCATCTGTTACGTTCTTACTAGCCTTCAGCCACTCCAAGTCTTCGGTGAATCCCCCAACTTTATGCTCTAGTTGCAGAGCCATCGCAATAACAACATCTAGTCTCATAGCCCCCACACAGCGGATGATCATAATTTGTCTTAACTGTGGGGTCAAACCGTTAATGAACCACTGGGTTATAACATCATCTGGTAGATTAGCATGTGCCGGAGGCAGTTGTCTTAAGTGAGTTTTAAACAATGTTGCATATTCCTGAACAGTCTGGTGCGGTATAGAAAAAATATAATATTTACATGATGCCAATCCGGCGGCCTAACAATACTGTCTTTATTAGTTATTCTGTTCTATGTGCCTTGTTGGTTAAGTATAATCGAGAGTGTTAGGCATAGTAATTTGGCACAAAGAATTCGGTGCAGAATTGTGTAGTGTCTGATTCGATGTAATCGGCGTGACTCCGAGTGTAGTCAAAATATAAGTCTAACTGGTAATTCTTCTAAATTTGGTTATCTCATAGATATAACCAAAAGACGAAAAATATAGGAATCTAGAGTAATCTAAAGTCTGCCATCCAAGAATCCTCAGTGATCTAATCCTTCCCTAACCAGACTGGAGGTTACTAGAGGTTAACAGTCCAAGGTGATCTTTGTGGACCTATGCATAGACCTCCTCTAAGTGGGTTAATTAACTTCTTCTTGATAGTACATGACTTCACTATGTACATTTGAGTTTATTCACTTAAACCTAAAGAGGATGCACTTTCCAAGTTCAAGGAGTGGACATAGATAGTTCAAGAAGACTTTCCAAGTTCTCCATCTGATCAGATGGAGACAATGGCTTTGTCAACCATAACTTCTCAAAATATTTGAAGTAACAAGGTATTATCAGTATTTATGGGTCCTTGGATTCTTCTAAGGACCCGGATCCTCCCATTTCCTCTTCAGAGGGGGATCATTCTACTACTGGACAGTCACACTATGTGGAGCGCCCTCTCTTTGTACATGAATTTCTAGATCATGGTACACTTTTGGAGCATGAGGACTCAGAGATATAGTCTCAATTTTGAATTAGATGGATACACCTCCATTGTACCATTGAAGATTTTCATTTCCCCTCAGCGTCAGTTGGACTTTACTCCAAGATCAATGACTTGAAATTTTCCATTCAGCTCTTTGAGAGTCCACTTACCTCGTGTATAATGGCATTCTGAACATCCAATGTTCTTGGAGTCCCCCATCTTTCTGTTGATATATTTAGGTAGTGATGTGTGTCAACACTCTAGGACTGCCAGGGCACTTTTTTCTCTCTTTAGGAGGTTTTTTTCCCCCGGCTTGTATATACGCCTATTGCCCTAATGGGGTACTCATCTTTGTACATTCTCTAATAATACATCCAGTATTGTCTGTTTTGCTCAAAGCTTCTTCTTCTTCCTTGTGCTGTTTGTGTGCTTGCGCAGACGTCTAACTCCAACAATTTGTATTAGAGCAAGTCGTCACTTCATCTGGGGCGCCGTCGACACTCCTCCGTTTGCAGTCTCAGATTCGCACAAAATTTGGTGAGCATACTCAGGGTGTTTCAGAGATCAAAACAGCTTCGCTATGTGGCACCGAAATTGCGATCTGAGCTCGTTTCGGCCTCCGAATGCACTATCACAGTGCTTGTGTAGGCTATTTTGTCTTTTTGTGCCAAAGGTATATACTAGTTTCTGTTCGCCAAAATAAGCGTCTCGAAGTCTTCTACAGGTTTAGCAGAATTTGTCTGGGCAGTTATGTTCAACTTTTTGAGATATAGTCTATTTTCTGCATCAAAGTATTTTAGTCACCAGCCATGGCTGAAAGCAGTGATGTATTCCGTATGTTGGATGTTGAGGATAAGTTGGATGGTACCAACTACCCGTTATGGGCTTATATGATGCAACATCTGTTGGTTGCAAAAGGACTGTGGAACATTGTGCAGGGTGTCGAAAAACGTCCTATCACACCTGCAACTGTTACAACTACAAGTACTGAAGCTGATGCAGAAGGTGTCGAAGATGATGGTATTCTGCATATTCCTGTTCATGTTGCAGTTTCTGTTGCACCTACTGCAGAGCAAATTTGTTGGGATGGCAGAGATGCCAAGGCACATGCATTGATAGCTTTGTTTGTCAAACGTGCCATTATTCCTCATATTCGCTCTTGCAGAATAGCTAAGGATGCTTGGGATACACTTACCACATTGTACCAAGCTAGGAATGAGGCTCGTGTTGCTTACCTTCGAAAATAGTTGGAGAGTGAGCACATGAATGAAGGTGATTCTATGGGGACAGTTTCCTGACAAAGATCAAAGACTTGAAGGAACAGTTGGAATGGTTGTTGCAGAAGCCTCTACACCAAAAATGGAGTCTGCTAATCTTGTGCAGGAAGAAGAATGGGCGTTTACTACTGTTTGCAGTTTTGACCCATCTTCTCATGAGCAATGCATGTCTGCAATAGACTCATATGTTTGGTACTTTGACAGTGGGGCGACCAAACATATTACCTCGCAGCGCAGTTTCTTCTCTTCACTCGAGCCTGCCCCTACAGGGAATACTGTTACATGTGCCAACAACTCCTCTTATCCTGTTATGGGAGTTGGTAAGATCATACTGCTGATGGTAGTTCTTTCACTTTGTCAGATGCTTTATTTGTGCCAGGGATCAAGAAGAACCTGTTATCAGTTTCTGCATTAGCCAAGATAAATTTGTTGATGACAATTGTACAGTTCATGATCTGTCAAATGGCAATGTGATTATTGCTTCTGGCATTTTATGTCGTGGGCTGTATAAGCTCATAGACTATGAAAGATCTGCAAATGATTTGGCATGTGCAGTAAATGATTCTCAGGCTATGTCAGATGCAAAGCTTTGGCATGCACGGTTTGGTCATCTGAATTTTGCTAGTTTGCTACGCCTGGAGAAATCTGAAATGGTGTCCTCTTTGCCCAAACTTGAGGCACCTGGAAAACATGTTTGTGAAGGCTGTATTTTGGGCAAAATGCAGCGTTTGTCCTTTCCAAAAGATGGCTCAATTCGGGCTACTCGAAAATTGCAGCTTGTACATAGTGATGTCTGTGGTCCTATGCAGACACCTTCTTTTGGGAATTATCTTTACTTCGTGACTTTCATCAATGATTTTTCCAGGCATGCATGGGTATATCCATTGAAGGAAAAGTCCGAAGTGTTCATGTGCTTCAAACAGTTTTTGGTTTTGGCTGAAAATCTGTCAGCATGTAAAATGGGCACCCTCCGTTCAGATCGAGGGGGGGAATATATGTCTTCTGATTTTAATGCATTTCTGGCTGAACGTGGGATAAAACACCAGTGTACAGTGCCATATACACCTCAACAGAATGGAGTCGCTGAACAAAAGAAAAGGTCACTCATGGAGATGGCGAGGTGTATGGTCAAGAGTCAGGCTTTACCACATAGTTTCTGGCTTGAGGTTGTCATGTGTGCAGCATATGTACTGAACAGGTGTCCCATTAAAGCGCTGCAGTCTATCACTCCATATGAGGCTTGGCATGACCGCAAGCCATCTGTTGCTCATCTGCATGTTTTTGGTTGTTTGGCATATGCATTAGTGCCTGAACAACAACACAGAAAATTGGATGATAAAGTAGTAAAATGTATTTTTGTTGGGTACAGTTCTGAAAGTAAAGGCTATCGTCTGTATCATCCACAGACTAAATGCATTCTGGTTAGCCGTGATGTTGTTTTTGTGGAAGATGCTATTCAGCCATTGCTTTCATGTACTACAGAGACATCTATTAGCTCCAAAGACATGTATGATACTTTGCTGCCTCTTTTTACAAGTGGACAGTCTAGTGCTGATCCCAATGAGGCAACTTCTCAGCCTTTGGAGGTTTCATGTGATGATGCAGATAATTCCATTTCTGATGTAGATGTACATGATGAACTTATTGATGAGAGAGCTGATATTGAGCAGACAAAAACTATGCCAAAATGGATGGTGCAGACCTTGTATGACAGTAAATTAGATGCACCTCTGTCATATCGTACTCGATCAGGCTCTCATAGTGCCTCTTTTGCATCAGATTGCTATGCTATGGCTGCATCTAGTCTTTGTGATGAGAATGAGCCTGTTTCGTTTGATGAAGCACAAAATTCAGAAAATTGGATGGCTGCTATGCAATCTGAATATGATGCAATAATGAAGAATGGTACTTGGTCTTTATGTGACTTGCCTCCTGACAAGAAGGCCATTGGTACTAAGTGGGTATACAAGTTGAAGAGTAAACCTGATGGTACAGTTGACAGGTATAAGGCTAGGCTTGTTGCAAAGGGTTATGCGCAGGAAAGAGGCATTGATTTTGATGAGACCTTTGCACCTACATGCCGTATGACTACTGTTAGGAGCATTTGTGCACTTGCAGCCCATCATGGTTGGAATGTACATCAGTTGGACATTAAAACAACATTTTTGAATGGTGACTTGCATGAAGAAGTGTATGTTTTTCAGCCCCGTGGCTTTCTGCAAAAAGGGCATGAAAACCAGGTGCGCAGGTTAAAGAAGGCATTATATGGTTTAAAACAAGCACCAGGTGCTTGGTATGAGAAGATACATGCCTATTTGATTGCACATGGATTTGAGAGCAGTCAAACTGAAAGCACCTTATATGTTGAGCGTGCTAATGATGTGCTTCTGATCATTGTTATCTACGTTGACGACATGCTGCTCACTGGTCCTATTGAGAAGCATATTGCTGATTTTAAGGCTGATTTGCATGCCTCATTTGAGATGTCTGATTTGGGGCATTTGCATCACTATTTGGGCATTCAGTTTATGCAAGTTGATGGTGGAATGGCTTTGTGTCAAACAAAATATATTCACACATTATTGCAACGTTTTGGCCTTGAAGACTGTAAGCCTATTGCCACTCCTATGGAGACAGGTTTACGATTGAGTCTTCATGATGCTAGAGATGCATTTGATGTTGTTCTCTATCAGCAGGCTGTTGGATGCTTGATTTACTTATGCATTACTCAGCCAGATATTCAGTTTGCTGTCTTACAGATGAGCAGGTTTATGCATTGCCCAGGAGTCAAGCATTGGCAGGCGGTTAAGCGCATCTTTCGCTACTTGAGTGGTACTCGACTACTTGGGTTGTTTTATCCCAAGGGGGGATCACTACCGCCAGATTTGCATACTTTTTCTGACTCTGATTGGGCTAGTTGCTATGACACTCGTGTGTCCACTAGTGGCTTTTGCTTCATGCTTGGTAGCTCATGTATATCTTGGTTGAGCAAGAAGCAGCCTATTGTGGCCACTTCCAGTTGTGAGGCTGAGTATAGGGAAGCTTTCATAGCTATTGATGAGTGTGTGTGGCTCAGACGCCTTATGGCTGATTTGGGTGTTGGTGAGTCTTCTGCCACCACCATCTTCACTGACTGTCAGAGTGCATTGGCAGTTGCGAGGAACCCTGTGTTCCATGCTCGCACTAAGCACATTGAGGTGCATTATCATTATGTCAGGGAGAGGTTCTCTGCTGGGGAGATCAAATCGGCATATGTGCCCACACAAGAGAACATTGCAGACCTTTTCACGAAGGCTCTGCCTAGGGAGAAGTTTGAAGCTTTCCGCAAAGCTTTGGGCTTACTTCCTTTTGTGGAGTGATTTCCACATAGCTTGGCACTTCCTTATACATGAGTGCTAGCTACTTGTTCATCGCATCACTCCAAGGGGGGATTTGTTGATATATTTTGGTAGTGATGTGTGTGAACACTCTAGGACCACTGGGGCACTTTTTTCCCTCTTTAGGAGGTTTTTTTCCCCCAGCTTGTATATACGCCTATTGCCCTACTGGGGTACTCATCTTTGTACATTCTCTAATAATACATTCAGTATTGTGTGTTGTGCTCCAAGCTTCTTCTTCTTCCTTGTGCTGTTCGCGTGCTTCCGCAGACGTCTAACTCCAACACTTTCCATTCTCCACAGCATACTCTTGGATCTACATGGATACATTACTTAGTTGGATTGTTCTTTGAGCCATCTTCTCGATTTAGAGGGGGCTTTCATGGTCCTATCGACACATATGAGGATCTTCTACATTCCATGGAGGACTACAACATACAAATGTACTACCATGTGATTATCATTTCATGCTTCATGTTTTACATTTCATTCTTGCAGGACCCACTTCTTGATGATACACATCTCATGGTGGATATTTTCAAAACTTTGGAGGTTCCCACATACCACATGCTTTCTCACTTGCAGGTGATCTCGTCTAGTGAGATCTTGGTCTGTTCTGATACCTTGTTGTTGGCATACCTATGGAGCATCCACTTGATCCATCCTGTGGATATTTTATGGAGTACCTAGCGATCACACATGGCCGATCCCACTTGGAGGCTATGGATTTCCACATGGAGACTTCCTTTTTGGTGCTCATGTTGTTGCTGCTACATTCATGGTGGACCTTTCTCTCATACCCTAGCAGCCTCCATACTCTACAAAATGAAGCTACAGAGGGGGTGTTGAGAATGTGAAAGTGCAAATCCCTTTTATGTCTAGGGGACACTCCATTTCTAGTTCATTTTTTTTAATATTATATCTCTTTGTATTTGGGTACCTTTCCATTTGCTTCTACCTATGTATGCATTCTCCTTCAAGGGGAATTATCCCACATACGATGTACTTTGGAGAGCCCCCTGCATGTACCTCATTTATGCAGCGATAATCAAAGTGCTATCGATATAAAGTCTACCATGCAAAGATTAAACACATTGAGGTGCAATATCATTTTATACATGATTGTCCACTTAGTGTATATTACTTGAGAAGATTCAGGCTCAAGGAAATGCAGTCAATACTTTAACCAAGGCTCCACCCAAGATAGCCTTAGACAATGTTGCCACTAGATGGGGATCACTTGATTCCTTTTTTTGCATAGCCCTATGTACATTGTGTAACATGCCCATTAGGTGGGAGGTACAGGTCATATACTTACAATCAAATATCCTTTGTCATTCTTTATTTTTTATCCCTTATCCATATTGGCCATTAGTAGGATATTGTTATCGTTTGTGTATGGCATAGAAGAATGCATTATGACTTGGTAGTTGATGGTCAACACTTAGAGTTTGTCTTGCGTTGTACAAGTTTATAGAGAACGAGATATAGAATATAAAATAATAATGAATAGTTTACACCGAGTAGACCAATGCCAAGAAAAGATGCACTATTATAGATTTCTCGCTTTGGCTTGAATGTAGAGGGCCAACTCTTGATTTTAGGGACAAAATAAAATCAAAACTTCGTAGTCCAAATATGATATACACCACCATCAAACTCATGTCTGTAAAATATGTGTATAAAAAGCTATATATTACATGTATATAATCACATGTAGTTAAGAATGATGGAGTCTTAGCTTAAAGATGGCGATACTCTGCTGATTTGAGTGGACATCAAAGATGCCGTGCCATTTCATGCATACTTTGAACATCAATTTTTAGCCCTCGACGTCCTTTTGCTTTGCAATTGAAAGCTTGAGTTGACTCAGAATGTTATAGCATCACTTATGTTGGCGCCACAGGATCTTTTTCGAGAAGTCCCGTTGAGCTTACAGGGGACGAATATGCAGAAGCATTGACTCAAATTCCACTCTGCGGATTAGCTCTCGTGCATTTTTCATTTTCATTTTCTTCTTCGTCGTACTCCTTTCTAACCATTCAACCTGAGTTTTTGATTTCAACATTTTTAGTTGGTGCAATGCTGATTTTTTCCTTCACTCTTGAGCTATGCTTGTAGTTGTGTTGTTCATGTATTGGTGATGACATAACAGCCAAGTGTGAAATTCATCGATATCGCTGTGTGCATCTGCACAGCCTGTTTGATACTTTGCTGACATCCACGTTTGCAAAAAGCAAGCTCATACCTGAATCTCTGAGGTAATTTACAATGCAATAACCTTCGCTTTGGTCCGATCTTTCTAAAACATGTATTATCCCTGTCTTACATTGTATTATTCCATGTGTTCATATGCACATGATACTTCCTTAGACCTAATATATACTTTATATTGAGATTGAGCGACGTGATTGTTGTTTCAAGCATTGACAAAAAAGAACTCATGGATGCTGCTTTAATTATATGACTTTCTTCCTGCTCGTTCTTGGTACTTGGTAGAACATGCTTAACACTTTTTACACTTGGTAGAACATTGAAATACACTGAAGCTTTATCGGTAGAGTGCATATACCTATTTATTTCACTAGCACATGAAATTTTAAACTTAAAGCATAGAGGAAATTTATATGCATGTTTATTCTCAAGCTTTAAGAGCATTTATTTGAACGAAAAAGCTAAAGGTGCCATCCTTTTTTCAAACTCAATTTTTGAGACAGATCTAACCACAAAGTATGCGCCCTTCATTCACATGGGAATAGAGAGGCACTAAAATACAACAAATGTAAGGGCATGTAATCGTGTAGCAAATGTAATAACATGGTGTGCTACGGGGGGGATCTCTTTTATCATGGGTGCTGGAGGGTGTAATGAATCATTTTAGTAAGATGATAACCAAAGTAGCATCGATTGGTAGGCATCTTTTATTGTCATATATGTCTAAATTATCTCGTGGTGTTATCTCTGTGTGCTATGTGATCGATAATCATTCTTATATTCTTAAAGGAAGCTTGAGGGTGAATGTGTGATAGTGAATATTCATATGCGTTGTGCTTTCTATTTCCACCTTGGTTGATTCGTTGTAATTTTCATTTGAAATCAGATTTCATTCTTTTGTATAGAAGTTTCGATGAAGATAATTGCACAAGCTAAATATCAATGGAGAAGGTTTAGAGACTACTTACGGTATGATTTCAAGGAAATAGTGCTCCCATCTTCATTGCCTGATCCACCAGGCACAATACCAGATCCTAAGCTTACTTGGAGTGAGCTTATGCATGTAAGTAAACCTTCTTATGTGCTCTCTGCACACATATCATGATAACAAAGCCATGGATCAAAATGAAGGTTTACAATAATAAATCTGATCAACTGATAATGGTTGGAACATTTCTAAGCTATCTTCTACTTTTTGACCTTTAGGTCTTGAAGTTATCAGCAAGGCTTTATGTAAAGAGCTTTAAAAATCCAGACATAGATATTGAGGAAGAAATCGAATTGATGAAAAATCCAGAAAAAGCAAAAGCAAAGAAGAAGGAAGAGGAGAAGAAAGCTGAGGATCGTGAACCATCTACAATTGAAGATTTGGGTTAGGTTTTTCATTTTCTTTCCATCAATATGATACAATATTGCATCTCAATTTACTCAATTTTCATAGTAATTCCACATGCACGCATGCAGACACACACACACACACACACAAACGCATTATGCATATATGTATGTATGTATGTCCATACATGCATATACATACATAGTACATACATACATACTTACATACATACATACATACATACATGCATGTATGCGTACATATACATACATATATATTTACATATATATATATAGATACATACAAATGTATATATGAATGTATATATGTATGTATATATGTTACATACATGTATGTGTGTGTGAATGTACCTACATACATATACATACATGCATGCATACATACATGCATGCATACATACATGCATGCATACATACATGCATGCATACATACATGCATGCATACATACATGCATGCATATATAATTATACATACATACAAACGTGTATGCGAATGTATATATGTATGTATGTTTATGTTTGTATGTATGTTACATACATGTATGTGTGTGAATGTATGTATGTATGTATGTGTGTATGTATGTATGTATGTGTGTGAATGTATGTATGTATGTATCAAAGTCACCAGGGGACGGGGACGGGTCCCGGGGACGGTGGTGTCCCCGGGACGGGGACGGAGCCTAGGGTGTCCCGGGGACGGGTCCCCGGGACGGCACCAAAAAAACGCTGATTTTTTCAAAATAATGAGATGAAACTTATGTACAAACAATTCCTCAACATGTGAAATGACCAATAATAAGAAAAACATAGAAAAAAAGTGTTTTTTTAAGTATAAACGATGAGCACGTTGAGTCGTTGGCAGTTGAAACTTGAACGTTCAAAGTTAGTAGTTAAATGGTACTCCAAGAGTTGAAACTTACAAAGTTACAAGTGATAAGTGACAAGTCTCATGTATTTCATCATGTCAAAAAATAGATTCTACATCATCATCATATCAAAAAGATGTTACATCATGAGATAAAAAGATCTTATATCATACGATCGATGGACAAATGCCAAAAAGACTACATATGATGGGAACATAAATAAGAAATGTAAAAGGCAGCAGGCTACAACATAAATGTGATGACTATGGAGAATCCAAGTGGGGAGTCATAGTGAAAGACTCATTTTCTGCAACACAATCAGTGGTTGCTGCATCTTCATATTCTTCATTTACCACTTGGACCGATCCCTGCTCTACCTCCCATTCTCTAAAAAGATCTCCCTCCATGCATTGCGTCCATCGAAGCATCCTCAAATTTGCACTGACAAACACAAGATCACTAGCACGCTGCACACCAAGCCTGTTCCTCTTCTTAGAGGCTACATGTCCATACACACTCCATAGTTGCTCAAGGCAACTCGTGGTGCAAGCCTGGCTAAGTATCCGAATGGCCAATTGTTGAAGCTCTGGACCATCAGAACTGAAATCCTCCCACCATAGGGCAGCACCAACACGTAGCCTATCCTCTTGGGCATCTGCACATGCATATGAAGCATCTTTCCCTGTTCTATATTTGGATAATTGATCTCTGATAAATCGCCTAGCTGCACTATCCGGGACAAATCTCTCTAATATTTTCCTCCATCCATTAGCTACCTCTGGATCTTCATATTGCTTTTTATCTTGAAATTCTGGATCCAACATGTATGCTTCTGCGTGAAGTGGAGAGTAGTATGCATCCCATCTGCTAACACAAATAGCTGAAAGTTCTTCATACCTATCATTATCATTCACCAATGTTTTTAGTGCTTCAATTGTGCGATCCATAGCTTCATACACTTTACCAATACATGGCTCCATGGAATCCACAATTTTCAATAAGTGCACGTGGATGAACAATATCCACGATGTGAGAAATGTTTTCCCACCATGCTGCATCATCGGCTAATCTTCTAAATTGCTTTCTTGCTGAAGTAGAAGCTTCTGGCATCCTCGCGAATTCATCACTCAATAAAAGCCCTCTCAAGACACCACTACATTTTACTACTCGGTGTAACATAGTGAAATTATATGCAAACCTTGTGTCTGAGTACTTGAGAGCAAGAGTAGATCTCTTGCTAAACTCATTCTTCACACGAGTACGGTTGTTGATGAAGCTAACCAATGAATTTGCCTCATTGATTACAGGCTTAATCCAATCCAAATTCCCAATGTCTTTGAGAATATTATTTAAACAATGAGCCATGCAAAAGCAAACAATGATGTGAGGGTACAAATTTTCAATAATTGCACCTGCAGCTCTATTTGCAGGCTCCCCATCTGCTACAATGCAAACCACATTTGATGGCCCCACAATCTCTATTGCACTTGCCCACTCAGCAGCAAGTACATCAGCTGACTTTCCTGTGTCGGATGCATCATGTGATGAGATGAAGTACATCTCCCCACGAGAATAAGCTACCACTCCATGGATAGAGCGTCGTCGGACATCACTCCATCCATCCACAAGCAATGATACTCCGTTTTGTTCCCATGATTCTTTAATGAATCATCTTGCATGCGGCTTCCACAAGCTTCTTCTCTTTCTCCAACAAAGTGGTGTGCAAGCTCTCGGAGGATGGAGGCACATAGTGTGCTCCATATTCACCAATCTTCTTTACCATATCTTTGAAATATGGTGATCTATGGAAAAGTTAAACAAATAAGATTTATAAGTAATGGCTTATGGCCCATGGGAGTGTCAAAATCTGAAAATCAGCAAATATTGAAACAAAATGAAGATTCAATTCTTACCGAGCCGCATTGAAAGCTATGTGGTCATGGTAAAAAAAGCGTGCCACTGCAGTGTCCACCTCCTCTTTC
>CM035425.1:13669932-13674932 GCA_020310875.1 Ceratopteris richardii | reverse complement strand
ATGTTGCACATGCAATTAATGCAAGCGTTCAGAAGGAGGTGGTTGATAAGGTATTCTACTCAGGACATGGTCTTTTCGAAGTAATTCTCAATAATAATGCTGTCAAGCTCTAGTTTCTGGAACAACAAACAATATTTCTATGTGGTCTAATGGCTCACGTCTTTCCGTGGAAGCCGGTAAAAGCGATGAAAGAAGAGTTACTGTATAAGTGTCCTGTGTGGGTGGAATTGATAGATCTGCCCTCCTTTTTATGGACCAGCATTGGACAGGTGGCTAAGGTCTTGGGGAAAATATTACATACTCTTTCTATTTCTGCACCCAATAAGAACAGAATTTGTATCATGTGGAATACCTCCAGGCCATTTCCAAGGACTCTTGGTATAAATGTACCGAAAGTGGGAAGAATTGTTATTTATCTTAAGTGGGGAAGTATGGCTGGGTCTTGTTTTCATTGTGGAAACTTAGGGCACTACTCAAAAAACTGTCCCACTTTAAAAAGTGATGGAGTCAACCTTATTCCTGCCTGCCCGGGCAGTAAAATTCTGGTACCAGAAGAACAAGTCTTTGGAAGACCTAGGAATGTCCATGCTACGCCGAATTCTCGCAATAGTGACGCTGTTAGGCATCCACCTTCTCAAGGTATTGGAAACAAGGGAAAAGAAATAGCGGTTGAAAAACACCCGCATCCTATACCCCCGGTTACCCTGATAAAACTTAATGTGTACAAGAGAAGAGAGGGGGAGGATGTGGCAAAGGACCCTCTTAGGAAGAATGGAGAGGAAGCAGGAAAGAGTGCAGTTGACAATGATGGATTTACTCCTGTCTCTTATAAAAAGGCTTTGCTTCGGGGGAAGTGCAACAAGTTTCGGTCCGGTTACTCTATCTCACCTACAGATGACGCGAATTTTGCACCTACTTCTGAGGATCATATGGCAGATTATTATGAGAACATGGACATTGTACTTCAGGATTTAGCTCCGGCATTGGCTCAATTGGATTCTTCCCATATTGCTCAATCCATAGCATGAAGATAGCTACTTGGAATATTCAAGGATTAGGGCAATACGGGAAATGGACAAGGCTCTGAAGATGGATTATTAGGCATCAGTTGGACGTGGTGGCAATTCAAGAACACAAAAAGCATGATCATGCGGGAATGCGTTTGCATACTAGAGATTTCCAGTTATGTTATAATGGATTTAAGAATGGGTATTCAAGATGTCTTTTCATTATCAGAAAGGATATCCCCCAAGTGTTATTTGATGATCCTCAAGGAAGATTTTTGATCGTTCATATTTTATTGCATCAGATATCCTACATCTGTTTTAATGTATATGCTCCGAATTCTCCGGCAGAGAGAGCTAAAACTTGGGAAAATATTATGCAAGCTATTTGGGCCTATGAGCAGCTTCATTTGTAGAAGAATGCCCGTATCATAATGTGTGGTGATTTCAACATGGTGGAGACTGAGTCTGACTGTACAACCGCTCCTTCCTTGATCTCAGCACGAGAAAAGTGGCTGTGGAATGATATTCTTGACTCCTTGAAGTGTAAAGATTTATGGGGATATATTGGAGGTCATACTATCCGTTACACTTTTCATTCTAGATCGCACAGGAAGGCCATGAGTAGGTTGGACAGATGTTATTACTCGCATATTTCTACTCTTTCCTGTACCTCCAAAATGTGGATTGATGCCACAATGCTGCTTTCTGATCACAATCCCCTTGTGATGCTTCTTATTGATTCTAACTGGACAGCCAGTATCCGTGGCAAATTTCAAAGGGTCCCTTTGAGAATTAATCATGCATGGATTCAAACGACGGTATTTAAAGCCAAGGTGGACAATCTTATTCGGCAAGTTCGCGCTTTAAAACTTTCTGCCTCTCTGAAATGGGAAGCTATGGTACTGGGTATGCAAGATGTAATTCGAGATTGTGGGAAATATTTTTCCAATGTTTTGAAAGCAGCTAAAGACGAAGCTCAGCATGTTCTTCTCTCTTTAACTGAAAGAGTGGATTTGGGGCATTCTCTCTCGCATAAGGATTACTTGCGCCTCTGTGATGCTTATAGATGCCTGCATTTGGTTGAAAACAAGGCTATACAGTCTTCTAAAGTTCGAGCTAGATGCATGGACGTAAATGACCTGCATGCTTCCTCTAAATGTTTCTTTGATTTTTTAAGAGCTAAGCATGCAGCAGATACTATTTCATCTTTAGAATTTGGGGACAAGGAGTTGCGTGATGGAAATTCTATAGCCGAGGCATGTTCGAACCACTTCGGAAACTTATTTGCTGCCTCTTATTCCACGGATGACTCTTGATATACGACACTTCATGAAGCTCTTATGCACACCCCTCAATGCATAGACTCAAGGATGGCCGCGGCTTGTGAGACTTCTATAACAGAAGAAGAAATCTTTCTAGCCCTTGGTTCCCTCAAGAATGGGAAGGCACCAGGTTTAGATGGTCTCACCAAGGAATTTGTTCTTACCTTTTGGCCTTCTCTTAAAGAACTGCTTCTTGATGTATGCAATGAAATCTGGAGGGATCAAAAGATGCCTTATTCGTTCAAGCAAGGGAAAATTAAGCTTATCCCTAAGGTGGAGATGCCGAAAAGGATTGGTGACTGGAGACCTATCTCAATGATGAATATTATCTACAAGATCTTCGCCAAAATTTTCGCTCTGAGGCTCAAACCGTTTATTCATAAAATAGTACATCCTTCCCAGATTGGATTTATACACAAGAGATCAATTTATGATAACATCCTTTTCACTCAAATTTTGATGGATCATGCTTCGACATCTGGTCAGGAAGTGGTTGGCATGCAAATTGATTTTGAGAAGGCTTTTGATCGGGTGCGTTGGGATTTCATTGCCGCGACACTCAAAAAACTTGGTTTTGGACTCAAATTTTGACGCCTTATTTATTTGTTATCTCAGCCTTCACGACAGTACCTCCCAAGTAGAAATCAATGGGAGACTATCTGCACCCTTTCCTGTTCAGCGGTCAGTGCGACAGGGTTGTCCCCTTAGTCCTCTTTTTTATGCAATGGCCTCTACACCGATGTTTTATCTCTTGCAAGCTAAATTGGAGTCAGGGTTTATTCATGGTATTTCATTACATGGAAGCCAGCACATCGCCGTGGGATTCGCAGATGATACTTTTATATTTGCCAAGGCATGTGAAGAAAATATCCAGCACATTCTTGCTTCACTGACCTCTTTTTCAGATGCATCTGCACTGAGCATTAATATGGGGAAGTCAGCTCTCATTAATATTTCGACGCGGCACTTTCAATTTCCTTCTTGGCAGGGGAGGAAAATTGGGTGTGGGGTTCTTTTTCGACATCTGGGGTATCCATTGGGCATGAATGTATCGACCAAGGATCGGATATAGTGGGTATTATGCAGGATCAAAAGTAAACTAAAGTTGTGGCATGCAGCACATTGGCCACTCCATGTCAGGATAAGAATAGTGCAATCCTTTCTGCAGCCCTACATCATGTATTATTTATTGCTCTTGGATTGGAAGAAATGTCATTTGTATGCCTTCGATTGTTTGATTAAAGATTTCCTCTGGAATAAGGCCCATAATCGCGCTCTCGTCAACTCATCATGGGACTCTGTTTGTCAACCTAAAAGTAGGGGTGGCCTGGGTATTTTACATCTTCATTCTCACATGATGGCAAGGCGGGCAGCTTTCATCATGCGTATCACTTCTGCTTATAAACCTCTCTGGACAGATATCTTTTGGAAGATCATAGATAATGTTGAAGTGTATTACAAGGGCATCTGGAAATTGCATGCATGGAATAAGTTCTTCTCTCATGCCCCCTTACGAACTTCTTCTGCTACGCTTTCCATGCTGGTTGCGAGCTTCAAGCAGACGGCCTCCTTTCTTAAATGGAATGGCAGACAGCGTTACGTTGAAAATTCTTTCGCTTCGATGTCCCCATACTGGTCTTTTTTGATGACTCTGCCATTGGCCCATTCTTTAGGTGCGGCAGCTAGATATTTCAATAACAAAGGAATTGACAGTATAGCAAAATGTTATGATTCCAAATGGGAATTCTTGCCCTTTCCTTCTGTTCGGCGGATTTTTGCAGTGGGGCCTGCTTATAGGTCTAAATGGATTCAGCTACTTCTCTTTTTGCAGCAATTCCAAATTCCTCTTTCGGTTGATGCGCCTGACCCCTGGCGGGATTGGCTTTTTGCTAAACATTCGCGATGGTGGAATGGTGCTGCTAGAACTTTTTACCTCTCGCTTGTGCATTGTAATGATATTACTACCCAGTGTAACCTCAGATGGAAAATGAACAGAACGCAGGATTGGTGGCATGCAAGATTTGCGACTATTTGGGATTCTTCTCTTACTTTTAAGATGAAGGTCTTCATGTGGAGGATCTCGGTGGGACACTTCACGCTGGGGGCATTTCTCTCAAAGCATGGTATACAAGGGGTTCGTTGTCCGCATTGTGCCTCCTATGCGGAGACTATGCGTCATGCTTTTTGGGCTTGTCCATATGTTCAAGGATGGTGGAACACTCTTTTCCTTTTTCCCAAATGGGATAGCAAACCCTCCAAGTTCTGCAGTACATTCCTTCTGTTCGACTCGGGTAGTAATGCCTGTGATTGGGTCACAAAGAGATGTGTCTTTTTCATGCTTTTCAACATTTGGCAGCTAAGGAATAAGGTGGTGTTTGGAAACAAGTGTTTGGAAACAAGAGTTCTGTGCCGCACTTCTCTTGGACGTTATGCAAAGCAAAATTGAGAATGGATATAGATGTCATGTCAGCTGAACATAGATCAGCAATTGTTACCTTATTGGATAGGTTTTGATGCTCTTAGGGGATAAAGTTGTCTTAGCATGTTAGCTGGAAGTAGCATTCAAGGAGAAGGAGCTTCCTTCCCTTGCTTACTGTCCATTATTCTATATTAATGCAAAAGTGATATATATATATATATATATATATATATATATATATATATATATATA
>CM035425.1:13645200-13659932 GCA_020310875.1 Ceratopteris richardii | reverse complement strand
ACTATGGATGCAACTACGTATCGGACGATCATGATTGGCCCTATATTGGCCAAGTATATGGGGCGGTACTAGAGACAGAGTTGAGTACTCTCGCTGAGAGGAAGGGTATCAAAGCTCCAGGACAGGCAGGCTTCAGACGAGATTACTCTACCATTGACCACATCTTCACTCTGAGATGCCTGATCGACCAGGCAAGGGTGAGGAAGAGGAGATCATATTGCTGCTTTGTGGACTTCCGCAAAGCATTTGACACCGTTCCGAGGGGACAACTCTTCAGACGACTACTTGATATCAGAGCTCCGGAGGAGATGATATGGGGGATCTACGCCTTATACGAGAGAGTATCTGGCAGAGTCAGATGTCCGGGGGGCTTATCTCATACACTTGCTAGCACTATCGGGGTGAAGCAAGGATGCCCTCTTTCACCCACCCTCTTTGGTCTCTACATTGATGAGATAGTGGACTACATACAGCAGCAGGGGGGTGATGCCATTGAGGTACGTGGGTCCACTATCCATATTCTTCTATACGCTGATGACATTGTACTGGTTTCAGAGTCTGCAGAAGGTCTACAGCAGCATCTACATGGCCTAGATGACTTTTGCACACACAGAGGGTTATCTGTGAACCTTGGTAAAACCAAGGTCATGATCTTTCATACATCAGCACAGGTACACAGACATAGTTTGTTCAGAGCAGCAGGTGGACCGATTGAAGTGGTCGGATCCTATGTTTACTTGGGAGTGACATTTACAGCAGCATCAGGGGTCTTCTCTATGTCTCAGGCAGCACGTGACCGCATAACACGTGGGTATGCAGCACTTGCCTTGATGGAGAGACAGTGCCACCAGGCATATTTTCAGGAGCCCCGCACAAAGGGGTGGCTCTTCGACACTTTGGTTACACCAGCCCTCATGTATGGGGCAGCCATATGGGGACCAGGATTAGCCACATCAGAATGGACAGCATTATAGAGGCCACAGGTCCTCATGATTTCCAGACTTATCCGCAGCAAGCCTTCCGTACCACATGATATCATTAGAGCAGAGCTCGTTGTACCTTCGATGCTAGTTGAGGCACTATTCCAGACAGTATGCCTATTACAAAGACTCCGCAGCATGGATACAGAGCGCATTGCTTATCAGGCTTTCCAAGCATCACGGGACATGGCAGTAGCAGGCGACACCTCCTCATGGTATGCACAGACACCAGATTGGCTGGCCCACCACGGCTTTGACATAGACAGGTTACCACCACTACAGTACGACTCTCATGCACCCACCTACTCGTTCTCTCATCAGGAGAGGAATAGGGTCATTCGTCAGGAGATATGGCATACATACATACAGAGGACATGGGTGAGCCCTAGGGATACATTGCCACCGAAAATGCTCTATTACCTTGAGCATTTTCTACATATATCGGACGAGGGCTTCATTGAGATTCCGAGATACATGCAGACATATCTACCCCACCACCTTCGAGTAGTCATCGGGCAGCTTCGGGTTTCATCACATCAGCTGGGGATTGAGAGGGGTCGGTCCAGGGGAGTCCCCCGTGAGGAGAGGTGGTGCCCAGTATGCCAGACAGAGGTAGAGAGTGAGGAGCATTTTGTTATCAGATGCCCAGCATACTTAGACCTCCGAGCACAGTTCCAAATAGGGGAGTCACTCCCGTTATGCATGACTATGGGAGACCAGCGACGCTTGGGACGCTTCCTCGCAGCAGCATACGAGAGGCGAGATCGGTCACTCCAGCCCACACATCAGCCACGGGTGAGTACGCAGCACACCATTACCCAGTTTTTTCAGCGGACTGAGCCACATCAGAGAGGTCCATCTATAGGGCTCACGCTCTACCAGGCAGCAGCACAGAGAGCACGGCGCCGACCACGCATGGGCAGATATCATCGACCACGACTATATCAGGAGGATATCTCACGCATCAAGACAGCCTACGACCACAAGATGGAGCATCGGCGCACCACCACCCCATGTGTTGTCTTCCTTTAGGAGGCACTCAGACCACCCCCGATGTACCACATACTACACCCACCTCCACCCATTCACCAGTAGCTAGGGTGTTTACTCACACTTTTACTCACAGGTCCCCCATGTATTAGGTGGCCACTATCTGCAGAGTCAGAGCCACGTCTCCCCAGCCTTTTCCAGCCTTATATATCTTTGTGTCGCCATATACTTTTTATTTCATTTCATCCTCCATACAGGGTTACTACACTTGTACATGGTTTTTGTCTCATAGGCCAAGTTTGGCCTCCAGAAGACGTTAATATGACTTTCTTTCACAGGAGCTGGAGGACAGATAGAGGTGGTGGACTCCTACGTCTACCTAGGTATCACCTTCTCGGGGAGCACAGGGGTATTCTCCATGGCAGAGGCTGCGAGAGATAGATTGACGCGAGGTTATGCGGCACTTGCAAGATTGGAGAGACGCTGCTTTCAGACACATTTTCAGGAACCCCGAACTAAGGGTGGCTCTTTGACACTCTAGTGACACCCGCATTGATGTACGCAGCAGGAGTATGGGCACCAGGGATCACAGAGGCGATGTGGACGCAGATTGAGAGGCCCCAGATCACCATGATATCACGCTTGCTGCGCAGCAAGCCCTCCGTTCCACATGACATTATACGAGCTGAGCTTGGCACACCACCGATGCTAGTGGAGGCCCTCTTCCAGTTGGTTACCTTTATTCTGAGAGTCAGAGAGCTCCCCACTAGCCGACTCACCAGGCTTGCATTTGAGAGCTCTAGACATTTGGCACAGACAGGGCATGAGAGAGTATGGTATGCACATACTTACCGATGGTTAGCAGACCATGGCATGAGCATTACGGATCTCCCCCCTTTTCAGTATGACCTCTCTTCCCCCCACATTACCCTCTCTCGTTCGGAGAGGAATAGGATCATCCGTCAGGACCTACTACAGATACACGTCAGGGAGACATGGATAGCACCACGGGAGCCTCTTCCCACAAAGAGGCAACACTACAGAGAGCACTTCCTGACTATGACAGCGGATGGTTTCATTCAGAGACCACGATACATGGATACATATATGGCACCAGCTGAGAGAGTGGCCATTGGGCAGCTTAGAGTATCATCACACCAGCTCGAGATTGAGATTGGGCGAGCCACACATACCCCCAGGGATGAGCGATTATGCAGGATATGTAGAGAGGAGGTGGAGGACTAGGAGCACTACACATGTAGATGCCAGGCATATGAGGACATCAGAGACCGCTACCCACAGCTCTTCAGGGGGCCTAGAGAGATTAGGGCTTTATTGGGGACAGAGGACCAACGCCCTCTAGGTCGTTTCCTAGTAGAGCTCCAGCACCGTCGCGCATCACTCCTCCAGCAACAGATGGAGATACACCTGACCCCCCCCCCTCAGACTTATATTACAGATTTTTTCAGACCCACATACACTCGAGGCCCCAGCTCGATGCGGGGTGTCACATTACACAGAGCAGAGGAGCTTAGACGACAGCGTCGACCACAGAGACCTCTTGTCCGGAGAGCTCGTCCACATCAGAGAGAGATTCAGGCGATTCACGCACGCCATGACATGGAGATACAGAGACGTCAGCAGCGCACCCCTATCGATTTGGACGCCCAGAGCATTTTGAGGATCGCCATGATGCCCTACCCACCGATGCATTATATCCTACACCCACTCCAGGCATTTAGGGGGTTGTGATACCATCGAGCCTCCCCTCCCTATGCATATCATATTTGTATCTCACCCATTGAGCATATAGAGTGCATACCCATAGCACCCCACACCCTTGATGCGAGCTACTATCCCTCCTTTTATACCCGTTCGCAGTACTCACACTTTATTTTCGTTTTGGATCACAGTGGATTGGATCATACTGATGTATATGTTTTGTCTCATAGGCCGATTTTGGCCTCTAATAGACATTAAAAAGTCTTTCTTTCTCTCTCTCTCTCTCTATCGTCTCTCTCTCTCTCTCTCTCTCTCCTCTCTCTCTCTCTCTCTCTCTCTCTCTCTCTCTCTCTCTCTCTCTCTCTCTCTCTCTCTCTCTCTCCTCTCTCTCTCTCTCTCTCTCTCTCTCTCTCTCTCTCTCTCTCTCTCTCTCTCTCTCTCTCTCTCTCTCTCGTCGCCCCTCCTGCTGCGTCAGCCCCCCCCGTCGCCCCTCCTGCTGCTGCATCAGCCCCCCCCCGTCGCCCCTCCTGCTGCGTCAGCCCCCCCCCCCCCGTCGCCCCTCCTGCTGCTGCGTCAGCCCCCCCCCGTCGCCCCTCCTGCTGCTGCGTCATCCCCCCCCGTCGCCCCTCCTGCTGCGTCAGCCCCCCCCCCCCCCGTCGCCCCTCCTGCTGCTGCGTCAGCCCCCCCCCCCCCCTGTCGCCCCCTCTTGCCTGCTGCGTCAACCTCCCCCGAGCCCCTCCTGCTGCATCAGCCTCCTAACATCCTACCATAACCCTAACCCCAGTTCGACTTCGACCCTAACCCTAGCTCGAAACCAACCCTAAACCCTAATCATGAATATGCCTACTTCGCACACTCTAAACCGAACCCTAAATCTTAACCTTAACCCTACATCTAAACCGAACCCTAAATCCTAACCCTCACCCTCACCCTAACCCTAACCCTAACCCTAACCCTAACCCTCACCCTAACCCTAACCCTAATTCTAACCCCCCAACTAACCTCAGCCCTCTCTCTCTCTCTCTCTCTCTCTCTCTCTCTCTCTCTCTCTCTCTCTCTCTCTCTCTCTCTCTCTCTCTCTCTCTCTCTCTCTCTCTCTCTCTCTCTCTCTCTCTCTCTCTCTCTCTCTCTCTCTCTCTCTCTCTCTCTCTCTCTCTCTCTCTCTCTCTCTCTCTCTCTCTCTCTCTCTCTCTCTCTCTCTCTCGGCTCCCAAGCTGGACGAACAGTTGACCACCTTAGAGCATGCCGTCCGAGAGTTGATAGGAAAACACAAGAAAGAAGGAGATTCTGCACTGAACGGGGTTACCCGTAGAGTTGTCGCCCTCGAAGCCAAGGTGGCAACCTTGGAGATGGAAAACGAATCCCTTCGGGAAGAGCTTCTCGCTACCCGCAAGCAGCACTCACGGGACCTGGAGGAGTTGCACACTGCGCTTACTGATATGAAAACGAAACTGGACAGCATGCACGAGGAGGGGGAGATTGCTCCACATCTAGAGGACATTCGGGTGACTATCAAGAAGGAGTGTATGGAGGTGGTGCAGAATGAGCTTGAGACTAAGGAAGATGGATGGGTCGAGGTTGTCAAAAAGAACCTTCGACAGGAGGCAAAGAAGAACCACCACCATGAGGAGATCCACATAGTGCATACCACCATTGAGGAGGAGCGGATGCGACAGGCCCGCAGGCTCAATGTTCGCGTTTCCGGCCTCACAGAGACAGACGGATCACCAGAGCAGGACGGGCGTCGCTTGTGCACATTACTTGGATACCGCGCGGATGAGCCTCTCCCTTTCACCAGAGTATGGAGAGAAGGACGGGACACCACACGGAGCAGAGCACTTATCCTTCAGTTCTCAGATGAGGCCAGGAGGAGAGACTTTCTCAGACGACGGGCGGTACTACGCACTACACCGGGCACCCCCATCTATTTGGATGACGACCTCACACGGATGCAGGTAGAGCACAGACGCGCATGCATGCCACGTGTCCTCCAGGCCAGACGAGAGGGACATCGTGCCCTCTACAGAGACGGTCGGGTCATCATTGATGGACGGCCCATTGACTAGGGATTCGCGGCCTATGAGACAGCACAGCAGGAGGTGCACATTGCAGTCTGGAACTGCAATGGATCTTTATGGACACATCCAGGGCGCCTCGAGGAGGTGATGGAGGGCAGAGACATTATCTTCTTGACAGAGACACACGAGAGCCCGAGGAGGAGCCTACCGAGGATTGAGGGCTATATGTGGGAGTCAGCTCACCGCCGCCAGATGAGAAAGCACACCACACGAGGATCAGGAGGAGTAGCCGTGCTCTATAGACAGTCGTTACAGCACAGGGTACAAGTGGTAGCCAGAGACCCAGAGGCACGTTTCATGTGGATACGCTTGCAGCTATCAGAGGAGAGAGCAGCGTACTTCGCCGTATGCTATATTGCACCCATTGGTTCACGCTTCACACATTCCCCTGAGCAACTATCAGGAGGGGAGGGACCAGACACCACATCGCCATATGACTGCCTCAATGACACGATTATGGAGTATACCGGGATGGGTGAAGTCTTCCTTGTAGGAGACTTCAATGCCCGCACTCAGAGCCACCAGTGTGATACCTACGACTTTGACGACCCTGAGATGCTTCGTACCATAGAGGACATGCCTACACTCAGAGCCTCAGCCGACACTGCCACACCCACCTTATATGGCCGACACTTACTGCAGATGGGAGCAGCACACCGTCTCGTTATATATAATGGGATGGGGAGCTGGCCCACCTCGCGCGGTCTCACCTGCATTCCACCCACGACACCACAGGGGGGAAGTGTGGTAGACTATGTTATCAGACACCCGGAGGCGACACATCTGATCACCTCATTCACTATCCCACCCTTACCGATTGGAGCTGATCACGCATATCTTGCCCTATCCATTCGCGGCTCACCATGCATACCCCACCTCGTCACCACACAGCCACGAGCCCGTACCACCATTCACTTTAGACATGAGCTAGCACATATCTATAGCTCCCATGTTCGAGAGCGCATCTACTCTCTTGATCCCTCTGCCTCCTTGGACACCCTCACCGCCCACTTCTCCTCGATCCTCCATACATCTGCTACTCTCAGCTTCCCATACACCACCCACAGCACTGCACATCCGACACGGCTGGGACATACACCCCAGAATAGATGGTACGATGAGGAGTGTAGGCGACTATACCGACATCTCAGAGCACAGAGTCTCTTGGGATCCATCACAGAGAGGGAGGCACGACGACAGATGCGAGCCCTCACACGCCGGAAGCGGCGAGCTTTCGAGGAGCGACAGGAGGCAGAGTTGATCGACCTTCTCATGAGTAGGGATTGTGCCACCGCGTGGAGG
Source organism: Ceratopteris richardii (assembly GCA_020310875.1). Lineage (NCBI taxonomy): Eukaryota > Viridiplantae > Streptophyta > Polypodiopsida > Polypodiales > Pteridaceae > Ceratopteris > Ceratopteris richardii. The sequence continues at coordinate 13,652,860 of CM035425.1, read as the reverse complement.
GCACTACGTGAGCCACGTCCACCTACACCCATAGCAGATCCTTCGACCTGGCACACCTACGCCCAGAGGTTATATGACGTCCCAGGACAGCCACCATTACCGATTCCTTCCACACCGCGTCCGGTGATATCCACCCTCTTCACAGGAGGCATGGTACGACAGGCCATCCATAGGCTACAGCATGGCCGTTCAGCAGACCACACGGGGCTACAGGGAGAGCACTTTATATACGCAGCAGATATAGTTTCCCACTTGATCGCCCATCTCTTCAACCGTGCTTTGGTTGAGGGATTACCCGACTCATGGACTATGCATACCATTACGCCTATCCATAAGTCCGGCGATATGATGGACCCAGGGAACTACAGGACTATTATGATAGGCCATATCCTGGCCAAGATCTATGGGGCAGTACTAGAGGCAGAGCTCAGTACACACGCTGAGGCACTTGATTGAGAGCGCGAAGGCGAGGAAGTAGAGACTATACTGTTGCTTTGTGGATTTCCGCAAAGCCTTCGACATGGTCCCTCTAGAGAGACTACTACGGAGGCTCCACGAGTTACAGCTTCCATCAGACATGCTATGGGCCATCCACGCTTTGTATGCACGAGTCACAGGCAGGGTACGCTGCCCCGGTGGTCTATCAGACAGCCTTGTTAGCACCATTGGTGTGAAACAAGGTTGCCCCCTCTCACCCACTCTCTTCGGTCTCTACATCGACGAGATCACGGAGTATATACAGCGAGCAGGAGGGAGAGGAGGACACATCGGAGGTACGCCAGTACATATCCTATTATATGCTGATGACATTGTCCTTCTCTCAGAGTCACAGGAGGGGTTGCAGTCACATTTACAGGCGCTCGATACCTTTTGCATGGAGAGAGGACTCACAGTGAACCTTGGCAAGACCAAGGTTATGATCTTCCATACCTCCAGGACAGTACGCCATCGCGCCTCTTTCACAGAAGCTGGAGGACAGATAGAGGTAGTGGACTCCTACGTCTACCTAGGTATCACCTTCTCGGGCAGCACAGGGGTATTCTCCATGGCACAGGCTGCGAAAGATAGATTGATGCGAGGTTATGTGGCACTTGCAGGATTGGAGAGACGCTGCTTTCAGACACATTTTCAGGAGCCCCGGACTAAGGGGTGGCTCTTTGACACTCTAGTGACACCCGCATTGATGTACGCAGTAGCAGTATGGGCACCAGGGATCACAGAGGCGATGTGGACACAGATTGAGAGGCCCCATATCACCATGATATCACGCTTGCTGCGCAGCAAGCCCTCCGTTCCACATGACATTATACGAGCTGAGCTTGGCACACCACCGATGCTAGTGGAGGCCCTCTTCCAGTTGGTGACCTTTATTTTGAGAGTCAGAGAGCTCCCCACTAGCAGACTCACCATGCTTGCATTTGAGAGCTCTCGACATTTGGCAAAGACAGGGCATGAGAGAGTATGGTATGCACAGACTTACCGATGGTTAGCAGACCATGGCGTGAGCATTACGGATCTCCCCCCTTTTCAGTATGACCTCTCTTCGCCCCACATTACCCTCTCTCGTTCGGAGAGGAATAGGATCATCCGTCAGGACCTACTACAGATGCACGTCAAGGAGACATGGATAGCATCACGGGAGCCTCTTCCCACAAAGAGGCAACACTAGAGAGAGCACTTACTGACTGTGACAGCGGATGGTTTCATTCAGAGACCACGATACATGGATACATATATGGCACCAGCTCAGAGATGGCGATTGGGCAGCTCAGAGTATCATTACACCAACTCGAGATTGAGCTTGGACGAGCCACACATACCCCGAGGGATGAGAGATTATGCAGGATATGTAGAGAGGAGGTGGAGGACGAGGAGCACTACACATGTAGATGCCAGGCATATGAGGACATCAGAAACCGCTACCCGAAGCTCTTCAGGGGGCCCAGAGAGATCAGGGCTTTATTGGGGACAGAGGACCAGCGCCCTCTAGGTCGTTTCCTAGTGGAGCTCTAGCACTGCCGTGCATCACTCCTCGAGCAGCAGATGGAGATACACCTGCCCCCCCCCCCCCTCATACTTATATTACAGATTTTTTCAGACCCACAGCCACTCGAGGACCCAGCTCGATGCGGGGTGTCACATTACAGAGAGCAAAGGAGCTTAGACGACAGCGTCGATGACCGAGAACCCGGTCCGGAGAGCCCGTCCACATCAAAGAGAGATTCAGGCGATTCACGCACGCCATGACATGGAGATACGGAGACGTCAGCAGCGCACCCCTATCGATTTGGACGCTCAGAGCATTTTGAGGATCGCCATGATGCCTCACCCACCGATGCATTATATCCTACACCCACTCCAGGCATTTAGTGGGTTGTGATACCATCGAGCCTCCCCTCCCTATGCATATCATATTTGTATCTCACCCATTGAGCATATAGAGTGCATACCCATAGCACCCCACACCCTTGATGCCAATTACTATCCACTCCTTTTATACCCGTTTGCGGTACTCACACTTTATTTTCCTTTTGGGATCACAGTGGATTGGATCATACTGATGTATATGTTTTGTCTCATAGGCCGATTTTGGCCTCTAATAGACGTTAAAAAGTCTTTCTTTCTTTCTCTCCTCCAGCAGCAGATGGAGATACACCTGGCCCCCCTCCCTCAGACTCATATTACAGATTTTTTCAAACCCACAGCCACTCGAGGACAAGCTCGATGCGGGGTGTCACATTACACAGAGCAGAGGAGCTTAGACGACAGCGTCGACGACCGAGACCCCCACTCCGAAGAGTCCGTCCACACCAGAGAGAGATTCAGGCGATTCACGCACACCATGACATGGAGATACGAAGACGTCAGCAGCGCACCCCTGTCGATCTGGACATTCACAGCATTTTGAGGATCGCCATGATGCCTTACCCACCGATGCATTATTTTCTACACCCACTCCAGGCATTTAGAGGGTTGTGATACCATCGAGCCTCCCATCCCTATGCATATCATATTTGTATCACACCCATTGAGCATATAGAGTGCATACCCATAGCACCCCACACCCTTGATGCTAGTTATTGTCCACTCCTTTTATACCCGTCTTTTGTACTCACACTTTATTTTCCTTTTGGGATCACAGTGGATTGGATTATACTGATGTATATGTTTTGTCTCATAGGCCAATTTTGGCCTCTAATAGACGTTAAAAAGTCTCTCTCTCTCTCTCTCTCTCTCTCTCTCTCTCTCTCTCTCTCTCTCTCTCTCTCTCTCTCTCTCTCTCTCTCTCTCTCTCTCTCTCTCTCTCTCTCTCTCTCTCTCTCTCTCTCTCTCTCTCTCTCTCTCTCTCTCTCTCTCTCTCTCTCTCTCTCTCTCTCTCTCTCTCTCTCTCTCTCTCTCTCTTTCTCTCTCTCGCGGACCCCGGGAGGCGACGCATCTCATCACCTCATTCACTATCCCACCCATACCGATTGGAGTTGACCACGCATATCTTGCCCTATCCATACGCGGCTCACCATGCATATCACACCCCGTCACCATACAGCCACATGCCCATACCACCATTCACTTTAGACATGAGCTAGCACATATCTATAGTTCCCATGTTCGAGAGCGCATCTACTCCCTTGATCCCTCTGCCTCATTGGACACCCTCACCGCCCACTTCTCCTCGATCCTCCATACATCCGCTACTCTCAGCTTCCCATACACCACCCACAACACCGCACATTCGACACGGCTAGGACATACACCCCAGAATAGATGGTACGATGAGGAGTGTAGGCGACTATACCGACATCTCAGAGCACAGAGTATCTTGGGATCCATCACAGAGAGGGAGGCACGACGACAGATGCGAGCCCTCACACGCCGGAAGCGACGAGCTTTCGAGGAGAGACAGGAGGCAGAGTTGTTCAACCTTCTCATGAGTAGGGATTGTGCCACCGCGTGGAGGGCACTACGGGAGCCACGCCCACCTAAACCCATAGCAGATCCTCAGACTTGGCACACCTACGCCCGGAGGTTATATGACGTCGAAGGACAGCCACCATTGCCGAACCCTCCCACACCGCGTCTTGTGATATCCACCCTCTTCACGGCAGGCATGGTACGACAGGCCATCCATAGGCTGCAGCATGGCCGTTCAGCAGACCACACGGGGCTACAGGGTGAGCACTTTGTATACGCAGCAGATGTAGTCTCCCACCCGATCGCCCATCTCTTCAACCGTGCTTTGGTTGAGGGATTACCTTACTCATGGACTATGCATACTATTACGCCTATCCATAAGTCCGGCGATATGATGGATCCAGGGAACTACAGGACTATTATGATAGGCCATATCCTGGCCAAGATTTATGGGGCAGTACTAGAGGCAGAGCTCACTACACACGCTGAGGCAGATGGGATCGGAGCACCCGGCCAGGCAGGCTTCCGCCGCACTTTCTCCACCATCGACCACATCTTCGTGCTTCGTTGCTTGATTGAGAGCGCGAAGGCGAGGAAGCAGAGACTATATTGTTGCTTTGTGGATTTCCGCAAAGCCTTCGACATGGTTCCTCGAGAGAGACTACTACGGAGGCTCCAGGAGTTACAGCTACCATCAGACATGCTATGGGCCATCCATGCTCTGTACGCACGAGTCACAGGCAGGGTACGCTGCCCCGGCGGCCTATCAGACAGCCTTGTTAGCACCATTGGTGTGAAACAAGGTTGCCCTCTCTCACCCACTCTCTTCGGTCGCTACATCGACGAGATCACGAAGTATATAAAGCGAGCAGGAGGGATAAGAGGAGACCTCGGAGGTACGCCAGTACACATCCAATTATATGCTGATGACATTGTCTTGCTTTCAGAGTCACATGAGGGGTTGCAGTCACATTTACAGGCACTTGAGACCTTCCGCATGGAGAGAGGACTCACAGTGAACCTTGGCAAGACCAAGGTCATGATCTTCCATACCTTCGGGACAGTACGCCATCGCGCCTCTTTCACTGCAGCTGGAGGATAGATAGAGGTAGTGGACTCCTACGTCTACCTAGGTGTCACCTTCTCAGGCAGCACAGGGGTATTCTCCATGGCACAGGCAGCGAGAGATAGATTGACGCGAGGCTATGCGGCACTTGCAGGATTGGAGAGACGTTGCTTTGAGTCACATTTTCAAGAGCCCCGGACTAAGGGGTGGCTCTTTGACACTCTAGTGACACCCGCATTGATGTATGCAGCAGCAGTTTGGGCACCTGGGATCACGGAGGCGATGTGGACGCAGATTGAGAGGCCCCAGGTCATCATGATCTCACGCTTGCTGCGCAGCAAGCCCTCCGTTCCACATGACATTATACGAGCTGAGCTTCGCACACCATCGATGCTAGTGGAGGCCCTCTTCCACTTGGTGACCTTTATTCTGAGGGTCAGAGAGCTCCCCACCAACGACTCACCAGGCTTGCATTTGAGAGCTCCAGACATTTAGCAGAGACAGGGAATGAGAGATTATGGTATGCACAGACTTGTCGATGGTTAGCAGACAATGGCATGAGCATTACCGATCTTCCCCCCTTTCAGTATGACCTCTCTTCGCCCCTCATTACCCTCTCGTTCGGAGAGGAATAGGATCATCCGTCAGGATCTACTACAGATACACGTCAGGGAGACATGGATAGCACCACGGGAGCCTCTTCCCACAAAGAGGCAACACTACAGAGAGCACTTCCTGACTGTGACAGCGGATGGTTTCATTCAGAGACCATGATACATGGATACATACATGGCACCAGCTGAGAGTGGCCATTGGGCAGCTCCGAGTATCATCACACCAGCTCGAGATTGAGGTTGGGCGAGTGACACATACCCCGAGGGACGAGAGATTATGCAAGATATGTAGAGAGGAGGTGGAGGACGAGGAGCACTACACATGTAGATGCCATGCATATGAGGACATCAGAGACCGCTACCCACAGCTCTTCAGGGGGGGCAGAGAGATCATGGGTTTATTGCGGACAGAGGACCAGCGCCCTCTAGGTCGCCTCCTAGTAGAGCTCCAGCACCGTCGTACATCACTCCTCCAGCAGCAGATGGAGATACACTTGGCCCCCCTCCCTCAGACTCATATTACAGATTTTTTCAGACCCACAGCCATTCGAGGACCCAGCTCGATGCGGGGTGTCACATTACAGAGAGCAGAGGAGCTTAGACAACAGCGTCGACGACGGAGACCCCCACTCCGGAGAGTCAGTCCACACCAGAGAGAGATTCAGACGATTCACGCACGCCATGACATGGAGCTACGGAGACGTCAGCAGCGCACCTCTGTCGATCTGGACATTCAGAGCATTTTGAGGATCCCATGATGCCTTACCCACCGATGCATTATATTCTACACCCACTCCAGGCATTTAGAGGGTTGTGATACCATCGAGCCTCCCATCCCTATGCATATCATATTTGTATCACATCCATTGAGCATATAGAGTGCATACCCATAGCACCCCACACCCTTGATGCGAGTTATTGTCCACTCCTTTTATACCAGTTTTTTGTGCTCACATTTTATTTTCCTTTGGGATCACAGTGGATTGGATCATACTGATGTATATGTTTTGTCTCAAAGGTCGATTTTGGCCTCTAATAGACGTTAAAAAGTCTTTCTCTCTCTCTCTCTCTCTCTCTCTCTCTCTCTCTCTCTCTCTCTCTCTCTCTCTCTCTCTCTCTCTCTCTCTCTCTCTCTCTCTCTCTCTCTCTCTCTCTCTCTCTCTCTCTCTCTCTCTCTCTCTCTCTCTCTCTCTCTCTCTCTCTCTCTCTCTCTCTCTCTCTCTCTCTCTCTCTCTCTCTCTCTCTCCCCCCCCCTCATATGCCTGGCACTACACATGTAGATGCCAGGCATATGAGGACATCAGAGACCGCTACCCACAGCTCTTCAGGGGGCCTAGAGAGATCAGGGCTTTATTGGGGACAGAGGACCAGCGCCCTCTAGGTCGTTTCCTAGTAGAGCTCCAGCACCACCGCGCATCACTCCTCCAGCAGCAGCAGATGGAGATACACCTGCCCCCCCCCCCCTCAGACTCATATTACAGATTTTTTCAGACCCACATACACTCGAGGGCCCAGCTCGATGCGGGGTGTCACATTACACAGAGCAGAGGAGCTTAGACGACAGCGTCGACGACCGAGACCCCTTGTCCGGAGAGCTCGTCCACATCAAAGAGAGATTCAGGCGATTCACGCACGCCATGACATGGAGATACAGAGACGTCAGCAGCGCTCCCCTATCGATTTGGACGCCCAGAGCATTTTCAGGATCGCCATGATGCCTTACCCACCGATGCATTATATCCTACACCCACTCCAGGCATTTAGGGGGTTGTGACACCATCGAGCCTCCCCTCCCTATGCATATCATGTTTGTATCTCACCCATTGAGCATATAGAGTGCATACCCATAGCACCCCACACCCTTGATGCCAGCTACTATCCCTCCTTTTATACCCGTCTGTAGTACTCACACTTTATTTTCGTTTTGGATCACAGTGGATTGGATCATTTGGATCATACTGATGTATATGTTTTGTCTCATAGGCCGATTTTGGCCTCTAATAGACGTTAAAAAGTCTTTCTTTCTTTCTTTCTTTCTTTCTTTCTTTCTTTCTTTCTCTCTCTCTCTCTC
>CM035425.1:13567700-13630200 GCA_020310875.1 Ceratopteris richardii | reverse complement strand
TATACATGCACATGTACATGTATTGTATTCTAAATTCAAGAATCAAGATTAAAAACTTACAAGATTCTTATATTAATGCATATGCTATAATTTAAATTTCACAAAGACATTCAAGATTAAAGAAAATTCAAATTTTAGAGAACATATCATGAGTACTCATAGACAAAATATATCAAAATTCTATCACCATAATGCTCATGAGTCACTAGTCACTAAAGAGAAGACTAAGCATAACACATAAGAAAATGTACAAAAGTACTCCATATATTTTAGTGAAAATTGGTCGGTAGTTTTGCCATCGTACGAGTGCAACTATGCTCTAACTTTAGAGGACACTTCTCTATTTTTATGAATATGGTATCTAGTATGTAAGTTTTATAGGATCATTACCTTTTAGTTGGATCATGGGTTCTATTTGACTAAGGTTATTTAATTATAGAAGTTGTCTTAGATTAACTGGCAAATTATTGGATTTTTTTAAATTAAATTAAGGATTGAATATTATTGAAGTGCATTTTGAAAACTCCACAAAAAATAGATGTGTCACAAGAGATAATGAACTATTTTGGGTAACCGAAATAGTATTATCTGCTACTAAGGTCTCTCAGGTGAGTGCATACTCTTTACATGGCCATAGGTATTTCGTCACCTTTATCGATGATGTTTCAAGATATTCATGGGTATTTCATTTAAAAGCCAAGTCCAAAGTTTTTGCTAATTTCAAGACATTTGAAGACATAATTTCTTTGTGCACAGAGCTAACTTAACTTTTCTTATTTGTATACATGAAATTTGAGCTTCAAAATTATCCTTAAACTCTCTCAAATGTAGATATTTTTATCTATTATACCTTAAAATAGTTGGATTGCCAAAAATGAAAAAACTCAAAAGTCTTTGAATTTTGGATATGTTTGAAGTATCATAGAGATTAATACTTGAGTATTCAACCTAAGAAAAAATTTTGAAATTGAACCCTTTTCAAGCACCTAGCATGTGTATACAGATACAAGTAGCAATCTTTGGCGAATCCTTGCTAGAGATTGTTTTGAGTAACAAAAAGCATTTGATCTATCAAATGATCTTTGATTTGTCCAAAGTTTGGGTATAATAATGAACAAGTATACTCTTTGTGTATGTTTTTCAAAGCATTTGGACATTTTGTTATTCCATAATGCATGAATGACTTAGCGACTCTACCTATAGTAATATTTTAAAAAACGCAAAAAGTTGCATTCACATTTTTGCTCATATCTCCCAAATAGGAGTAGATTTTATCATAAAAACTCGATGAGCATAATCTGTGCATAGCTAGCTCATATTTTAAAAAGAAATAATGCAAAATGGATTTTAAAAATGAGAGAGCCATTCAAATCTATGTGAGATGGTCCCTAGCCAATGTAAAAATTTCAAAACCTATATTTTTGTTTGCAAAGATCATTTCACTTATCAAATGATCTCAAAAAACCCTAAAAATCTATGAGTCAAAAGAAATTTAAACACACTTTCAAAGAAGTTAAGAATCATTCAATTTCGGTACTCTATCATTGAGTAATTGCTACATTTTTTATGCACTTGTGTCCATCTCTGGTCAATTCGCCAATGACACCAAAACTCTAAAATGAGCATTTCACTTCCAAAATCTTTTAAGAATGCTTTCAAATTGATATATACTGGCTTAACTAGATACCTTGCTAGCGATCAAAAATTTTATTGATTTGGACTTTTGTATTGATCATAATAACCAAAACATTCATTGATAGTGAACCTTATAGTCAAGTGCTAACTTGCACTTACTAGTCGCTAATCGAGACTTTTTTCTTATGGAAAATCCCATTGCTCAAAAAAATGCATATGCTAATACTAAGTTATGATGTCTTTCTTTGGCCACAAAAATCAATTAATCTAGCCTTTGCAATTGGGAATAATATCCTTACAAATAGGCCCCTATTGCTTGTTTCGAGTCCTACAAAAAATTAGCAACACCTCTTATGTAGAGTGATTTGATCATTGAAACATTGTCCAAAAGGCTTAAAAATGGGATGACCCCAAGAGAGCTTTATAAGCGACTTGCTCTCCTTTTGAGCAAGTTTAGACCATCTATTGAAGAAAAAACATTGCAATCATTCTCATGCTCCTATCTTTTGAGCAACTCTAGTCAACATGGATGCTTTTCCAATAAAAGTTTGGGCTTTGAAAAATAAACATGATAAGTCATGATTAACCCTTCATCTACTCATAACCTTCAAGATACAACAAGCTTATCCATATGCTCATTCATTTCTATTCAATGACATGGACATCTATCCATGGCGCATATTGATCATTTCTATTGTGTTCAATGTAAAACAAGCTATGCACATCGATAAAAGTATCAATGACTTACAAATACATAATGATAATTAATATACTTTTCATAAGTTCAAAGTCATCCAAACTTAAAATAATAAACAAAGTTTAAATTTAAAACATATAAAAATATTGAAAAATAAAATATTAAAAACAAAAATACATGAATATATATAAAAATGCAAATTTAAAACAAAAACAAAACAAAATAAAAAGTGAGACTTCAACTTCTATGTCTATCCAAAACAAGAAGTATCATAATTAAACTTTATCATGCATAGCTTGGACAAATAGCTATGACATCCCTACTCATGTCATCAATGCCCTAGCATAGGTGTAGACTTTAATAAAGATTCTTTCTAAATAAAGACCTTTAACAAGGTCAACGAACTTCGTTTCAAAACAATTCACATCAAGTGCACTCCACACTCTTCTTCATACATTAAACATTTACTAGTGCATTAAAATTGCCTGTAGGATCTCTTACACATTGATGGATGTGTTCTTGCTTACGGTGCTTCCTATCAACAAAGCACAATCTTGTGCATACCATCGAATGTAGTTTTCAATGTTTATGCAATTAAACTTGCACCTCTTGGTATCTTATCGATCATCATACAAAAGAAGATTATTTGCATTCACACATCATATGAAAGCATCATACAAGGGAGATTATGCATTTGCACATGAGTAATAATATGATCTATCATCATATATTACTCATGCAAAACATGGCAATACTAGGCAAATAATTTTCATGAAATATAAAGCTCCTTCTCAAGCAAAAATACAAGCAACATACCATCTTTGGAATCAACAGTAATTCCTGACCTCGCAGCTGTAATCTCCTGAAAAGAGCAACATCATTGATTAGCACTAAGAATTTCAGACCAAAGAGAATGATTACATAGGTTTGTTTCAATAAAACCTGAGGATCAGTTCGACAGAACAGCTCTAGACGGGACTGCTTGAGCTTCTTAGGGCTCTCATCTTTGGACATTGGGGTTGATTTACCGAAACGACCTTCCTCAGTTTTTGTGCTTCCTGCTGCTCTTCTAATAGCAATGTCATCAGTGATGTTTACTACACACTCTACTTTTGCACCTACTATTTATGCATTTAACAAGTGTGTTTACACAACTCTCTTCAAGTGCAATTACGATGGAAGTTTGAGCCCTTTCAATGAATATAACATGCAGAAGGAACACAATATTACCTGAGTCATGTTTATTTATATCCTCTCCATCAGAAATTTCCTCCCGTGCTCCTGATTTTAAGGGCTCCATGCTATGTGTTGAATGCTCATATTTATCAGAGCCAGAACCCTCGCTATCTGAAGTCGAATCTATATACCTGTGGAAAATAATAAAGGTAAAACTTGATGTCAACAGCTCATCCCGCCTGCTTACTTTGCATAGCAGCAAAAACACTAAAGATGATTTCAATGGTAGAGTTTGGGCCCTTACATTTATTTAACTGAGAAAATTTGAGCAGGTTTAAACCTATAAAGCATTCCATCATTGTAAATTTTCCTCAACAAGGAAAAGCATATTTTCAACACTCAATTAAGGTCAACAGCTACAGATACTAAAAGACCCATCACTAGAGTTCATAATCGAAGGTCAGATGCAAAACAAGAGGGATAAGTTACAAGTTTACCGGACAAGATGCTTCATTCAATTATAATAATTGCCACATGACTACAACTGCCCCAAAGCTCAAAACCTCTTGAGGAACAATCCAAACTGGGAAATCAACACATAGTCCTAAGTGGTGAGGTTCTTATGGTTCAGTTCAGCACAGGTAGGTAATAGATGAGTGGCGCCCAAGGAAAACATCAGTCTTCATTCCACCCACCGTCAATCTCCAAAGAAATGCCTGGAATTGAAGGAGCACATTTAGTTTCCAAATGTTCCTGCATCTCTGGATCCACCTGTCTCAACTCTCAATCTTTATGAATTTCCCAATGCTGGTTGAAGAGAATCACAATGTCAATGTGGAGTTGCTCTTCCATACTTAAAACCTTCCAATCCAAACGTTGTTGCTCGGATCACGTGCTCATCAGAAGCTAAATATCTCAGAATGCTTCTTGAAGGCAAAGACAAAGCCAAAGCACCTGTAAGCTTGGCCAATTTTGAAAGTGCGACGTGCTCCAAGAAATCGAATCCAAGTTCTTGTTGTATCAAAGCAATGGATGATGCAACAGCATTCCAGTTGGGGATTCGATTCGGGAGGGATTGCATGAGTGGAACTGATTTTTTCAAGCAAGGTGGTACAGTACGTAAGTAAGCGAACGGTTTGTGTACAGTACATGCCAAGGGGGTTTGGTGCACCAGAAAAAAAAAAACAAGGATTTTTGAGACTGAATTTAAGGCTGCTTGATCAAAAGCTATTTCTTCAATACCGACACATGCATATGATTCTTCATTTGAAGACTTAGATTATGAGCTTTTTTCAGCAATATTACCTGATGATCTTTTCTTCTCATTAAAAATCCTCTTTTTGTATTCTTCTATAAAATGACATGGATTCTTGCAATAATGGCATATACCTTTCTTCTCTTTAGGAGTGGCAGAAGTACTGGAACTAGATGTATTAGTAGTAGATCAAGACTTAGAAGTATCAGAATCACTTTCCTTCTTGCTCTGTTCTTTTCCTTCTTTGTTGTCTCCTTATTCTTTCCTTTGGATGATGACAGCATGGCTGCATCATTCTCTTCTATACTCTTCTGTTGGTCTTCATCTTGAAGTAAGAGGAATTGCAACTTTTCAAATGATATTTCTTTATCTCTTGTAGAGAAAGAATGAGAAGTAACATATGAACGAAACGTAGATGGAAGTGAATTTATGAGGGTATTCATGATCTTATCATCATGTACAGTAACTCCAACATTGAATAACTGACCTCATAAGTCTTTGAGCTTCAAAATGTATGGCTGAACTACTTTCATCTTTTTGTTGGCTAACTATCCCTTGAGATTAGCTTTCCTAGCGAAGTTCTTGCTCTAATAAAGATTCTCTAATTCCAACCAAGCCTCTAAGTTTTATATGACCTGGTCTATGAAATAAAATACCTCTTGAATCCCATAGCAATAGAAGAGAGTGCTTGTGCATCTCTAGAATCCCATTTGGACTCCTCTGTTGTAGGTTGAATCTAAATGTATCTCCCTCTGTCCGTGGATGAAGACATAATCTCATCTTCTTCTTCTTCAGTCTACTGAGTAGAAATTGGAGTGGCATCCCTTTTGGATGAAGAAGCCACATCTTCGTTTGGTTGTCTTTGCTTGGGGTACTTGCCATTGACAATGTTCCACACATCCTTGGAAACTAGCAAATTCATCATCATAAAACTCCACATTTTATAGTTAGACATTCCATCAAGTTTGTCTACTTGCTGAAGTCTCTCTCTGTACGTCACTCATCTTGAGTTAAGGGTGCGTGTCAACTATGACATGACACCAAATGTTGGAAGTGTGGTAGGCCCAATAAATAATTACAGTTTTAATCCAAGATCTTTCCAACACTCGACCTTAGCATATTACACACCTTACCTTATCAAGAGAGACAAACGATAATTAAGAGAGATGAGAAAACAATTATAAAAGCGAAGCACCTGAATGCTACTACACACTAATAAATGCACAATATCAATATATAATGTGTGTATGATACAAAAATTCAATATAAGCCGAATCTAAGGGTTCTAGTTACAAGATGTAGTGTGAGAGTATCTAAGAGGTATTATGTGAGTGAATATGTGCAAAAACGGGATAATTGATCAAAACAGTCTATACATTACACCTTAATTTAAAATTAGGTCTTCCCTAATGTAGCGCAGCAGAAATGGTCACTTCTCGCAATGAAGTAATAGGAAAAAACTTAAATCAACAACAATTGAAGAAACCCTGAAGTAGGTACTACTACTACTATTCAAAATCAGCGAAGAATAAGGATTAGCTGCTAAAAAACTCCTCCAAATCTGCAAATACTCCTCCTTAACTCTTCCTAGCTCTTCACCCTGGAGCTATGCTTGAGATTGCTTCAAGAATTGAGCTAAAAGAGGCTGATAGGCTATATAGTAATAGCTGAGCCAGAAAAATCATGCAAAAAAGCACTCCAAAACAGCGAAAATTAAGCCATCTGTAAATCGCAGCTGATTTTATGGAATTAGGTTTTTTGCTATAGTTTTGGCCCATTGTCCTTTGGGTAGTTGCTTTTGGGGTTGGCTAATCATATCCATTAAATTAATCTGCTTTTTATGCTTTAAATTTTAGCAACTGATTTAATATGAGTTGAAAAGCATTTGAAAAGCAGAATTAGGGTTTGACGTTTGATTGACTTTTTTATTATCGATGGTTAAGTTTGATATACCAATAGAAAGCTCTCAATGTACTTTCAATGCTACAATGAAAATTGTTTACCATCTTTTGACCAAGTAAAATTAAGAGTGCTGGAATTTCCGACAATTTTGAGCATTTTGACATTGTTTTCCAAGATATGATGCATGATGGAAACTTGTGTGCACAATGTAGCAGATGTTGCACAAATTGAAAGAGGCTGCGGCGTGGTAGTGTGCTCGGTCGCTCTAAACACCAAGGGAGTGGGCTCGTGCGTGAAAAGAGAGAAAGTAGAGACAGAAACCTGCACAGAAATTCAGAAAAGATGGAGAAGCTTAAGTTGAAGAAGTCCCAATCAAGTTAGGAGAGTTTTGGGACCAGGTCTTGTTCATAAGTGACTTTTAGGTCATTTGGGCATGTTCATACATGATTAAAGAACAAAATATAATGTAAATGCCTATAACTCCCCAATTTGGGGTCCAAAAAATTTAGCAAAAATTATCTTTGGAAAGCTCTCAAAGAGAGCTTTCACCCAAAAAGGTCAAAACATACAAAAGGAGAGTCCTTGGGGCCTTTATCCCCAACAAGCAAGCTTCTTTATATAGTTGCTGTTTTGCCTCAGGTAGACACTTCGTGAGAGCATCTGCAAGATCACAGATTCTGTGATGTATTGACCTTGATCAAAGTGATAAGGCCATCCTCTAACACCTCTCTCATGAAGTGGTATCTCACATCAATATGCTTTGTGCGAACATGGAACATGGCATTCTTTGCCGAACATATGGCACATATGCCGAGAGAGAGAGAGAGAGAGACTAGATTTATCATATATAACTTATAAATTATCAACTCATAAGTTATTTGTGACACCATGCCTCATGGAATTTCACCATTATGGGGTATTCATATCATTCACAATGAGTTGGTGAATACTACTTCATCCGGTTCTGGTACAAAGAGATGGACATGTAAGTATTGTGGCAAGCAATTTTCTACCACGACTACACGTCTTATTCGACATGTATCAGGATTAGGAGGATAAGGCATTAGTGGGTGCACAAAAGTTCCACAAGACATTGCAGAGATTGTGTGCAAAGAGCATAAGCTTTCTCAAGATGTTGCAATGGCTCGTCGTCGTGAGTTTCTTGCAACTTCTCAAGATATATTAGAGGAAGTTGAGGAGATAGGACATAGTGCTAGCACATTGAAAAGTCGCACCTCTTCTCAACGTGATGAGAATAAATGTTCTAAAGCATCACATTCCTCTCTTCATTCCACTTATTTATCCACTGGCTTGCAGAAGCAACGCCAGAGAGTAGCTGACATAAACATAGAGCGTTGCATACTTGAGTGCAACATTCCCTTCAATGTTGTTCGCACAGATGCATGGAAGAGAATGGTAAAAGCAATAGCTCAAGTAGGCCCTTCTGATGATTGGCATGGAGTTGATTACAAGAGGTTGCGTACCTCCATGCTCACAAAAGAGAAAGAGAGAATTGAGAGTCTTCTAGAGCCCATTAAGTTGGGGTGGCAAACATATGGATGCTCCATTCTGTCCGATGGATGGAGTGACATTCGACAACGTCATATCATAAACATAATGGTCTCTAGTTGTTTGGGAACTTATTTCCTTAAGGCAATTGATTGTAGTCGTGCTGGCACACGCATCACTGGAGAGTTTATATTTGAGCACATTAAAGCTGCCATTGAAGAAATTGGTGTGCAAAATGTTGTACAAGTTGTCACTGATAATGCCTCAAATTGTAAGATAATGGGGGAGTTGTTAGAGGCTGAGTTTCCTAGCATTGTGTGGAGTCCATGCGTTGCACATTGCTTAGATTTGTTGATCGAGGATATAGGGAAGCTCCCTTGGCTATCTCCTGTGGTCAATGATGCAAGAAAGGTGATTTCTTTCATACGTAAGAATCACCAAGCATTAGCTATTTTTCGAGCTTATAGTGAGAAAGAGTTGATTCGTCCACAGGGACCCGATTTGGCTACATCTATCATGTCTTTGCTAGACTACATGTATGCATGGATGCATTACGCATGACTGTTGTAGACCCTCGATGGCGGAGCATGGCAAGAGGACGCACAGAGAGAGCAAATTTTGTGCAACGAAAGATATTCGACATGGATTTTTTGGGTAGAGATAGAGCGCATTATGCCTATTTTGCGACCAATTCATATAGTTCTTCGATTTGCCGATATGGAGGGCTCTACACTTGGCCTTTTGTATCATATGTACACACGGATGCAGAAGGCTATTTCATCAGTGACTACTCTATCGACTTCCAGGTACATTTGAATTCTAATTTCTTAATTAATAATTATTTGTGATTACAATGTGCATTGATGATTGTATAATTGCTTCTTGTTTTTATAATTTTTTATGTATACTACGTGATGTGATGGAGCTAGTGGAGTCGTGATGGAAGTTCTTATCACGACCCATTCATAGTTTTGCAGCACTTTTACACCCTTACTTTAAGGGTCCACATCTATGGTCACAGCCTCACATGCGACATATGAAGGACATATACATGGACCGCATTATGAGTCCTAATCAGCAGGTGATATTTGATAGTGAGTTTTCGGCCTATATGAGCAATGTTGGTATTGCCTATGCTAGATCCACCTCATTGAGGTCAAACGTCACATCTCGACTTAGTGAGTGGTGGAATCATTATGGTTATGGTCACCCTTCCATTGCACCATACGCGCTCAGGGTCTTGTCACAGGTATACCATATATTGAACCTTGATTTATCATTTGTGATTTATTACATAATTATAATCAAATGTTCATGGATATTAGATTATAGATAACAATGTTTAATGATCAATGATAAATGTAGGATTGCTCTTCCGGCCCATGTGAGCATAGTACAAAGTAGAGATTTAAATCGTAGATTTAAATCGGGATTTAAATCGTTTAAATCGTAGAGATTTTTAAAAATAAAAATAAAAATCGGGGTTTTTATTCATCAAGAGATTTTTATTTTTTTTTTGTATCTAAGGTATGCACAATACCTATTCAACTCATATATGCTCCAATATTGGACAGTAGTGAAAGTAGTGAAAAGTTTATATGACCTGGATGCTTGTTAGTTCTTGTACTTCAGTCATATGTGAGATGCCAACAAAGAGTTTATGATAACATTTCAGTCACATAAACTCTATAATGTCATTCAGCTATAGGTTGGTATAGATTTATACTGGATAGGGACTTATTTTGATGCCAAAAAATGTACATATACAATTGAAGGAACTTGGCTTTGAGCATGGATTTTAACTTAATTTAGTTAGTCAAATCTCTAATAGGCAAGAAAATAAAATAGTTCTATCCAGAGAGCAAAGTGGTAATATATGATAGACTATTAGCAAGCATAGGTATCATAGTGATCAAATTTTTAATTTTAAAAGGTGATCTACCATATGAAACCTTAAAAAAAAAAAAAAAAAAAAAAAAAAAAAAAAAAAAAATTGGAATAAAAATCGTTAAAAACGATTTAAATCGCGAATGCGATTTTTACGATTTTTATTTTAAAAAAATCGTGCGATTTTTTTTACTATGCATGTGAGCGGAATTGGAGCGCATTCTCCTTGGTGCACACCAAGCTCCACAATCGTTTGAGTGTGGAGCGATTGCATCGTGTGGTCTTTTGTAAGGCCAATTTACGACTATTACGTACATTGCGATCTCTTAAGGGTCCAAAGCAGGTAATAATATTGATAATTATAATTTGTGTAAATATTTCTTGAATCTTAACTAATTTTAATGTGATGATTCCTGAATGATGATTTATAAATTATAATATTCTTAAACTTTATTGTTTTTTTTTCAGACTTCGCCTATTGATTTCGAGAGTGCTTTCACATCAAAGGAAGTTTGCATAGAGGCATCCATTCATGATGAGTAGGATCAAGTTTATAGGATGCTTCATGCAGAGCTTGAAAGCATCGATAGGAGGGTTACGAGAGCACGATCACGTGCTACTACCAGACCTCAGAGAGATCCACCCAAGGAGGGACCATCTACGAGTGTGGCACCAGTTTATACAAGGAGACGCAAGATGCGTCCTCGACGCAGAGGCCAGCCCATTGTCTTAGAGGCACAGCTCGAGGACAGTGTAGAGGATGCACCAGAGGATCATAAGTTTGCAGAGATGGTTCCTACTATGGAACCAGAGTATGATGATGAAGGGAATGTCATTCCTAGAGATGATATTTCTCTTTCATCATCTGAGGATTCCTTTGGCATAGATGATCTAGAGTAGATATTCTATGATGTATATATGGCATTACATACGATGATTCAGACTTTTTGGCAGATGACAGATGTTTATCTTACCATGTATGATCATTGATCATTGATGTCAGTCTTGAGACTCCAGAGCACGATGTATCATGTTACTTTTTGGATACATACTTTTTGGCATTGGATACTCGATAGTATGCGGGTCACATACTCCTTTTTATGTATCCAGATTCCAGTATAGATGTATGTTTCTGACTTGTCACTTCATATTTATGATTTATCAGAGTTCAGAATTTTCTCCCTCGATTATAGTGTTTTTAATTTTATGCCACATGGTTCATCAATGGTATTATGGTTGTAATTTGTTATTTATAGGTTTAAACATGCAAAATATAGATGTAATATGTATATACTATATTTATGAGCATATGTGTATTCGTAACGACGCACCTTACCTTCGGATCCCATTCGGTCCTCGCACCTTACGCGCACCAAATTGAACGCACCGGACTACCTTGCATACCAAGAATATACTAAGCTTCCCCAAGGCCTTATATTATATGGAGAGTTCAAAGGAGAGTCCAAGGGGAGAGAGGTGGGAATCACCTCTAAGCTCC
This sequence comes from Ceratopteris richardii, assembly GCA_020310875.1. Lineage (NCBI taxonomy): Eukaryota > Viridiplantae > Streptophyta > Polypodiopsida > Polypodiales > Pteridaceae > Ceratopteris > Ceratopteris richardii. The sequence continues at coordinate 13,618,641 of CM035425.1, read as the reverse complement.
ATTTGGATGGGCTTACACATGAGTGCCATGTGGCACTCATGTGAATAGCCATTTGGAGACTCATTACATTATGGAAAGAGAAGGGAAATAATCGAGGGGGTACACGGCTGGGCGGCTCAGAAAACAAGTAGTCTTCTAGTGCGAGGTCCGTTCTTTTAGCCAATCATTATCTTCAGTTCTCTCGAAGTGCGTGCAGGGATTCTCCGAAAGGTAGGAGGCTCATCGGAGTATCAATTTTGGTATCGGAGCAGAGCCCACGATTGAGAGTCAACACGAAGACCGAGAAGAGCGGCTGAGAGGTGTGAACGCACCGGCACTGCAGACAGAGATAGCCGACGGCCCACGCAAGAGCTCTTCTCCTCACCTCCTCTCTTGGATGGTTGCATAATGAAAAGAACCCATTTCTTATAGCCCGCTTTCGGTGTTGTTAAACCTTTATGTGGGATAATGGTGTTCTACGTCGAGCTTCCCTCCATATGCCTTGTGAACTTGGGAGAAGGACAAGCTGAAGGTTAGCAAAAAATTCAAATTTTTCTTCAATTTTGGGGGGAGAAAACTTATGCTATAGATTACAAATTGGGAAAGCAATGATGCACACATGTATATTGGGCTGTGGAAATTGGGTATGGGTCATTGGCATATTTAAAAAGGCTTCAGGTTCTCAGTTTGGAGCTTCTGAAGTCATCCCTTCATGTATGATACAAGGGGAAGATAAGAGGATATGGGATACTATGGTATCCAATTTGGAAGTCAAGATGCAAGATTATACAGATCACATGGACTTCCAAATTATGAATATGGAGATGTACCTAGTGCACCTCTCATCTCATCTTTAGAGTTGTATAGTCTTTATCATTTTCAGCATGTACAGGAGATCTTTTTATTGTATAGTCAGGACTTTGAGCATTGTCCATACATTTTTTATGTATATTTTCATGCTAGGAATGTAAATATGGACAAGACTTTTTACTATTCTTTCTTGCAAGAGTGTGTTGTTAATGGTTTTAAAGATCTTATGTTTGAGTTTAGAGATGTTTTTCCCACTGACTTACCTAGAGGGCTACCACCTGAGAGAGGGGACATTGGACCATGCTATTGAGGTAGTTACTAACACTAACCCTATTTGTAAGCCACCTTATAGGCTTAGTGTTTCTCAACATGAGGAGGTAGAGAGGCAATTACAGGATTACTTAGATAAGGGCTTCATTAGACCTAGTAACTCACCTTGGGCATCGCCAATGCTCCTAATTAAGAAGAAGGACTGCTCTATGAGATTATGTATAGACTATAGAGCACTTAATAAGGTAACTATCAAAAATAGGTTTCCAATGCCTAGATTGGAAGACCTATTTGATCATTTACATCGAGCTAAGTATTTTACCAAGCTTGACCTTAGATCAGGATATCATCAGATAAGGATTAGGACAGAGGATGTCCCTAAGACTACATTTAGGACTAGATATGGGCACTATGAGTTTCTGGTGATGCCATTTGGTCTCACCAATGCTCCTTCCACTTCATGAAGCTCATGAATAGTGTATTACGGCCATATCTAGGGCAGTTTGTAGTAGATTTCCTCGATGACATTCTGATCTATAGTGCATCAGGAGCACTTGGAACACTTAAGAAAACTATTCCAAGTGCTAAGGGAAAATTCACTCTTTGCTAAGGAATCAAAGTGTAAATTTTTCAAAACAGAGGTTAGATACCTTAGGCATATAGTCTCCCAGAATGGAATCGAGATGGATCCTGAAAAGGTAAGAGCTATTCTGGATAGCCACATCCCAGGAACCTGGAAGAGTTGCAGAACTTCCTAGGTTTATCAGGTTTCTATCGATAGTTCATTAAGAATTATGCCAAAATTGTTGTCTCGATGACGAAACAACTTAGAGAAAAAGGGAAAGCCTTTCTTTGGGGAGACGAAGACAGATTGAAAGTAGCAATTGCTACAGCTCCACTTTTACATATTGCAGATCCCAATAAACCCTTTGTGGTTAAACTGACACGAGTGATTTTGATATAGGAACAGTTTTAGTTAAGGATGGTCGACCAGTAACTTTTGAAAGTAAGAAACTGGAACCGGCTCAGAAAAATTACTTCGTCTATGAGAAGGAGTTGTATGCGATTGTCCATGCTTTGAAAAAGTGGTGTCATTATCTATATGGTGCCAAAGTCACGATAGTGTTTGATAAGGAGCGCATTAAGTGGCTCTCTAATCAAACAAACTTTAAAGATCGTAAGGCCCGATGTGCGGAAACCCTTCAGGAGTTTGATTATGAGCTTAGATATACGAAGGGAAAGTTTAATGCAGTGGCTGATTCACTTACCCACATGCCTATATATACCTTCATAAGTTCAGAGTTATCCAAACTTACTAACTCAAGATAGAGAACACAAATACATACACATTGGAAAAAATAACAAACAAAAGCAAGAGACTTAAGACCAATATAAGACATGAAAGTTACAACCAAGAAAGAAAAAACCAAGTAAGAAAACCAATACAAAAAGAGATGCACACACACTCACATGAACACGAACACATACACATACACATACACATACACATACACACACACACAAAACAAAAAATAATAAATAAATAATAAAAATTAAATAAAAAATAAAAAATAAAAAAAATAATAAATAATTAAATAATAAAAAATAATAATAAATTAAAAAAGAAACAAATTAAAATAAAAAAATATAAAATATAAAATATATAAAAATAGAATTTAATTAAAAGAAAATAAATAAAAAATAATAATTCCATAAATAAATAAATAAATAATGATTATATATATATAAATATATGTATATAAGCAAATTAAACAAAAACAAAACGAAATAAAATATGCATCGTCAACTTCTATGTCTGTCCTAAACAAGAAGTATCAGAATTAAACTTTATCATGCATAGCTTGGACAAATAGCTATGACATCTCTACTCACGTCATCAGTGCCCTAGAGTAGGTGCAGACTTTAATAAAGAGTCTTTGAGTGCTCAGATCACTAGTGAGCTACTTGAGTCCATTAGAGGGAAATAAAGGCTTGATCCTACATATTCCGAGATTTGGGAAGCCATAGAGAATGGGGATCGTGATATACGGGTTTCCAGTGAGGATGGAGTATCGACGGGTACTCAAGAGGGATTCAAGTGGAAGAATTACAGTGTCCATGATGAATATCTATTATATAAAGGTAAGGTGTGTGTCCCTAGAGCATAGTACCCAGAAACGCCGTTTCTGGGCCCCCGGAACGGAACGGCCGTTTTTAGGAAACGGCCCGGCCTGGAAACGGCGTTTCTGGTTTTTTTTTTTTTTTTTTTTTTTTTTTTTTTTTTTTTTTTTTTAATTTTATTTTAAGAATGGTTCATTCAAAGCCTTATTCAAAGTGTTCTTAAAGGCTCCAGCTATAGATAGAGAGAGAGAGAGGAGTCCCACTATCTTCAAGCCCACGATGGTCTACCTTCAAGTTAGAACTTGGTATTAGATAACTACTAACTTGGAAGTTGTTGCCCATGATATACATTATGTGTGTAGTAAGCATCTAATATGTGTGTGTAATATGTATACACATTATGTGTATGTATGTACTATATATGTATGGTGTGTGACATGTGCAGTATGTACTATGTATTTATAGTATGTGTGTGCAATAGTGTATGTATTGTGTGTAGTATGTACTATGTATGTACATTATGTGTGTAGTATGTATGTAATATATGTGTGTACTATGTATGTACATTATGTGTGTGTATGTATGTATTGTGTGAAGTATGTGTGCATATTATGTGTAGTATCATGTATGTAATATGTGTGTGACGTGTGTATGAATGTTGAATGCATGTATGTACTATCCATGAGTGTGTACACTTAGCACAATGTGTGTGTGTCTCTCTCTCTGTCTCTCTCTCTATCTATCTATCTATCTATCTATCTATCTATATATATATCTATATATATATATATATATATATATATATATATATATATATATATATATATATATATATATATATATATATATATATATATATATATATATATATATATATATATATATATATATATATATATATATATATACCCGTTTCCCGTTTCTTTCCGTTTCCAAATTTTTAGAAACTCCGAAACTCCGTTTCCGACCGGTCCGAACCGACCGTTTCCAACCATGCTGGGCACTATGCCCTAGAGATCTTGAGATAAGACTGCACATTCTATATGAGTGTCATGACACACCTAGTGCGGGACACCCAGGAGTTAACAAGACTTATGATCTTGTTAAGAGGGAGTTTTACTGGCTTGGACTTCATAAGGACGTCCTAGAGCATGTGCTTAAGTGCACTAAATTCAAGGTCAATAAAGCTAAGAGGTTGAGGATTCGAGGACTACTACATCCATTGGATATTCCCAATGGGAAGTGGTAGAGTATCTCCATGGACTTTATAGTTGGATTACCTAAGACACAGAGAGGGCACGACTCTGTCTGGGTAATTGTGGATAGGTTAACTAAAATGGCTAGGTTTATTCGACACGCACTACAGTGAAGACACCTGAGTTGGCTAGACTCTTTGTAGAGAACCTATACCGAGGTCCGGTTATATGGTCTTCCTTTAGACATATTTTCTGATCAGGATAGGAAGTTTACTAGCCACTTTTGGAGAGCGGTCTTCAAAAGGTTCGATACAAAGCTTAGCATGAGTACGGCCGAACATCCACAGTCGGATGGGCAAATAGAGAGTTTTAACCAAATCCTAGAGGATATGCTTCGAGCATATGTGAATGAAAGGCAAACTAATTGGGAAGTGAACTTACCTATAGTAGAGTTTGCATATAATAGTGTCAAGCACTCTTCCACTGGGCATAGTCCATTTAAATTTTATGCTTATGTATGGGTTTCAACCAAGAGCTCCTTATGCAGTAGGATTGCAGAATGAGAAAGTTCAAGTTGCAAAGGACTTCTTGGAAGAGATGAACCATATGCTTAGGCTTGCTAAGGACAGTATTAAGAGAGCTCATGATAGAGCTAGAGCCTATGCTAACCCTCAAAGGAAAGAGATCAACTTTGAGGTAGGAGAGCAAGTCTATCTTAGAGTTCCATCTAGATATGAAACCATGAAGACGGGACATTGTCCAAAACTATCTCCTAGGTATTGTGGACCTTTCCAAATACTTAAGAGAATAGGAAAGATGGCTTACCAGCTCCAACTTCCAGAGAATAGCCACTTCCATCCAATTTTTCATGTTAGGTGAAAGGCTGGGTGAATTTGACAACCTCATTCCAAACAGTGAGGTAATAGATCTATTCCACATGAGCCTGAGAGCATACTACGCACTCGAGAGAAACGAACGAGAAGTCACTTATATAAAGAGTGTCTAGTTAAGTGGAAAGATAGTTCAGAGGATAGTGCTACATGGGAGCGGGTTAGCACCTTCAGAGACGGTTTCCAGTTTTAGACTACCTTCCCAAGAGTTTTCTTAAGGGGAAGGATACAAGGAAACAATACGGAGATATGACCATGTATTTTGGGTACATGGGGATATAGTGGGAGTACTCTTTCATTACTTCTCTTCTTCCATTATGCCTTCCAATACCATTTTTAGGGACAAAAATGGAGTTAAGGGGAAGGAAAATGTTATATGGAGAGTCCAAAGGAGAGTCCAAAGGGAGAGAGGTGGAAATCACCTCTAAGCTCCATTTGGATGGGCTTACACATGACTATGTGGCACTCATGTGAATAGCCCGTTGGAGACTCGTTACATTATGGAAAGAGAAGGGAAACAATCGAGGGGGTATGCGGCTGGGCGGCTCAGAAAACAAGTAGTCTTCTCCATGCGAGGTTCGTTTTTTTAGCCAGTCATCATCTTCAGTTCTCTCGAAGTGCGTGCAGGGACTCTCCAAAAGGTAGGAGGCTCATCAGAGTATCAAAGTCTTTCATTGAGAATGCAGAGTTCAGCTGCTGTTTTAGAGCATTTAGAGTGCTCTCTTTCTTCCCAGCAAGCAACATAACATTTACATACAGCACAAGAATGATTGGGCTGTCATCTTCATTCTTTTTAGTGTACACGCAGTGGTCTGCATGGTTTCTTTTAAACCCATTTTTGAGCATAAATGCATCAAACTTCTTACACCCTTGTCTAGGGGCTTGTTTCAGCCCATATAAGTCCTTTACAGCTTGCATACCAGATGCTCTTTTCCAAGAATGGCATATCCTTTTGGTCGTTTCATGTACAGCTCTTCATCTAAATCAACATGCAAAAAGGCTGTTTTAACATCCATTTGGAATAACTCCAAATCCAAGGTAGTTGTGAGAGCAAATAACACATGCAGTCGTCAATTTAACCACCGAAGAGAACATCTCCTGAAAATCAATGCCCTCTTTTTGGGCATATCTCTTAACAACCAACCTTGCCTTATACTTGGGTTTGCCATCAACAGTTTTGATTTTGAATACCCACTCGTTCGGAATGGCCTTCATACCTTTGGGCAACTCAACCGAATCCCCAATATCATTTGCATGCAAGGCCTTTATCTCTTCCTCCATGGGTAACTCCCACTTCTTCTTGTGCTCACGTAGCTTTGCCTCTTTGTAAGTGAGAGGCTCACCCTCATCTTATAGCATTATATAATGCAGAGGGGTAATATCTATTCAGAGGCCTCCTAGGACATGTAGATCTTCTTACCCAATGATCCACATCCTCTGGCAATGGATCTACATCAGGAAGGTACATCAACTTTCTCATTGTTAATGGGCTGTTGTACATCATTTCCAGCCCTGTTCAAGAGCTCATTTTGCTGTCCAACATCATCTGACTCAATAATCACTGGCTCATTGTCATTTCCAGCCATATGTAGTGCATCCCCAGGGTTCATATCAGATCATACAGGTGGCTGTACATGCTGAAATTTGACTCTTTTATGGTCATCTAAGATCTTTAGAGGCACAATTGTTTTTGAGCAGCCTTGCCTCATTAAAATACAACATGCCATCTGCTTATCAACTTCTTGAGCTGAGGTAGCCATACCCTATAGCCCATTTCACCTTCATCTCCATAACCCATGAAGATTCCTTTCATGGACTTTGCATCTAACTTGTTTCTCAACTTAGGCCTTATATGCACAAAATCATCACAACCAAAGATGAATAGGTGGTCATATGGAGCTGGTTTACCATACCAAACCTCTTCCAGAATGCCAGCTTTTAAGGACGTATGAGAGGATCAATTGCAAACATGAACTCCACTTTTCAAAGCTTCTCCCCAAAAACCATGAGGGAGATTAGATGTGGACAGCATGCATCTCACCCTCTCACATAAAGTCTTGTTATACCTTTAAGCCAAACCATTATAAGAGGGGCTGTACGGGACTGTTAACTCCCTCTTAATACCAACTTTTTCACAAAATCTACTGAATTCAACACTTGTAAACTCACCTCCATTATCAGTATGTAAGCATTTTAGCTTTCTACCTGTTTGGGTGGTCATAAATGCATGAAATTTCTTAAATGAAGCAAAGGCTTCATCCTTAGATTTTAACGAATATACCCAAAGCTTCCTAGAGTAGTCATCAACAAAAGAAACAAAGTAAAGAGCACCCCCCATAGATTTGGTGGGCATGCTACAAACATCATGAACAAGATCAAGCACATTAGACTAACGAGAGACACCATAGTAGATTCTTTACTTGCTTACCATATTGGCATTCATTACAAAAATCGAGTTTTGAACCTTTAGCATCAAACTTGTCCAAATTACATAGTTTATCAAGGTCTTTTTGGCTCATGTGACCGAGCCTTTTATGCCATAGTTCCATATATGAATGGATTTCAACCAAAGCAATAAACTTTTCCAGAAAGGCTTTACCATGCAAGCAATAAAGAGTCCCTTTCTTTGTACTTTTAACAATCAACCTAGAGCCTTTGATAAACTTCCACAACCCCTTCTCAAAGAACATATTATATCCATGCATATCCATTTGCCCAACAGACAATAGGCTTTTCTTGATGCTTGGTACATGTAAGAAAAAAAATAACAGCACAGCTGAATAGACCTATAGACAGAGTTAAGAGAAAAACGCAGACAAAGATAGATGCAAACTAAGCGATCCGACAGTATCTCCACGACCAAAAGTCCTATCGTCTCGGCCCTATGGGCCGGGGGCATAGGCCCCCGAAAGCCCGAAGAAGGCGGCAAGCCCCCCTCTGCACTCCCCCCATTAAAGTTCTATGGGGAAATCGCACGACGCCAGAGGGCCTTTATTTTCACCTTAAAGGGAAACCCAATGGCTTAGAAGTTTATGTCCTCCCTAACCTAATGGCTAGGCTCACAAAGATCATCTACAACCATCAACAATCACACATAGATCTCATCTAACTTGGAAGTTAGGGTTCCACAAATATCCGGGCTCTCATAATGGCTTCTCCTCATAATGGGGGCTTTACAACTTAGAGCACCATGGATCATTTGTGGTCACATGAGGGTGGAGTATTGAGCATATCTAACACCCCCCCTCAATGTCCACCCTACGGTGAACTACCTTCTTGGTCCAATCCCAAGCTTTGGAAAGTGTCGAAGAAGTTGCTCTCTCCCAAGAGCCTTGGTGAAGATGTCTTCTCCATTTTCTTCAGTAGGACAATAGCTTATCTCCACGACCGAGTCCTCAATCGACTCACGCACATAGTGACACTGAATTTCTATGTACTTGGTACGTACATGGAAAACAAGATTTTTGGTGATGGCCATGCAACTTTGGTTGTCACATTTCAACTCTGTAGCCTCCTGTCCTTGTATTCCTATGTGCCATAGGATCCTCCTCAACCATATTGCTTCACATGCTGCAATGCATGCAGCTTTGTACTCAGCTTCAGTAGAAGATGATGCTACAGTCGGTTGCTTCTTACTAATCCAAGAGAAAATCCCTGATCCTAAAGAAAAACAATATCAAGAAACTGATTTTCTGGTATCAATATCTCCTGCCCAATCTGAGTCACAGTATCCGACCAAAGATGATCCTTCTTCATAAAGAATATCATAATCAATGGTTCCTTTCACATACCTGAGTATCTTCATGCTTGCCTTCCAATGAGTTTGGCAAGGCTTATTAGAGAGCCTTCTTACTACTCCAACAACATAAGAGATGTCTGGTCTGCTATTGCACAAGTAGATGAGACTTCCAACTAATTTCCTGTATCTTCCAATATCCACTGGAGGTGAAGTATCTTCAATAGATAATTTTGTGTTGACCTCCATAGGTGTAGAAATTTCCTTGCAATCCTCCATGTCGAATGCCTTCAATATCTGCCTTGCATACTTTTGTTGAGAGATGAAAATCTTCCCTCGTTCCTACCAAACTTCAAGACATAAGCAATAATGCATTAAGCCCAAGTCTGTCATTTCAAATTCTGAACTCAGGGCATCTTTTGTTTGTTGAAGAAGGGCATCATCATTTCCTGTAATCACATGGTCATCTACATAGAGTACAAGCACAATTGTCTTTCCTCCTCTCTTTAGAACATACAAGTTAGCATCATAAGCACATCTTTTGAAACCTAGATCCAAGAGATACTTATCTATCCGCTGGTACCATGCTCTAGGGGCTTGTTTTAGCCCATATAATGCCTTCTTCAGCTTACATACCTTGTTCTCTAAATGGGGAGCCTCAAACCCTGGTGGTTGAGACACATATACCTCCTCCTTGAGGTCTCCATTCAGGAACGCTGATTTGACATCCATGTGATAGACTGGCCAACGCTTATGTGCAGCCAGAGCTAGTACTACTCGGATAGTAGTCATTCTTGCAATCAGGGCAAATGATTCACAAAAGTCAATGCCTTCAACTTGTGAGTAGCCCTGTGCAACAAGTCTTGCTTTATACTTTTCTAGAGTACCATCAGCCTTGTACTTTAGCTTTCAGACCCACTTGGTGCCAATGACTTTACGCTTAGGGGGTTGATCCACTAGCTCCCAAGTTCCATTCTTCATGATATTGTTGTATTTTGTTTGCATGGCAGCCCTCCAATTCGGATCACGGAGTGCCTCTTCCACATTGGTTGGTTCCTTTGCTTCAACTTGAATGAGATCAGCCATCAAGGCTGTGTTTACAATATGGGCGCTTGCTTGTCTCTGTTTCTCTATTCTCTGTGTTCGCCTCGGTCCATCTGGAACTTGTTCTAGTGGCTGAGGGATGGGGTTTGCAAAATCATAGAGCTTCCTCACCCAACGTGGCAATGGCTTTTCCACTTGGGTGTCGGCACGTTGGTGACTTTCATACTCATCATATGAAGATGATGCTTCCTTGTCTTGTGTAGAAGGGATAGCTCTTGGGCCATCTTCATAGTGGATTGCCCCTTCTGTGGATGCTCCTCGGACTAGCCATGATCTTCTTAGCCTCAGGGTCATAAAGCTTATAAGCCTTCTTATCTTCGTTGTACCCTAGGGAGATACATTTGATGCTTTTTGGTTGAAGCTTGTTTCTCTCCCTATCTGGAACATGTACATAACATTCACTTCCAAATACTTTGAAATGGGAAACAGAAGGCTTTTTACCAGTGTAGGCTTCTTGTGGAGTCTTTCCAATCAAGTGCCTTGGCGTAGCTTTGATTCAAGATGTAGACAGCAGTGTTGACAACCTCTTCCCAAAATTGATTAGGCAAACCCTTTCCTTTCAACATGCACCTTGCCATCTCCATGATGGTTCTATTCCAACGTTTTGCAACACCGTTCTGTTGAGAACTATGTGCCACTGTGAGTTGATGCTTGATTCCCTTACTATTGTAGAAATCTTCAAACTCTGTTGATATTAACTCACCACCACCGTCTGTCCTAAATTTCTTCATCTTCTTCCCTGTTTCAGTTTCAACAAGCTGAAGCCATTCTTTAAACTTATCAAAAGCTTGAGCCTTATCATGAAGGAAGTACACCCACATCTTCCTCCTATAGTCATCAACAAGTAACATGAAGTAGGAAGATCCGCCCAAGGCCTGTGTAGGCATTTTTCCGCACAAGTTAGCATGCACCAACTCTAGAGGATAGCTTGCCCTGTTCTTGCTTTCTTGTGGAAACGCCTTCCTCTGTTGCTTGCCCATCATGCAAGCTTCACATGGTTCCTTCATTTCTACAATCAATGGTAGGTGTGCAACCATACCCCTGCGATGCATCTCCTTTAGTACAGGGTATCCAATGTAGCCGAATCTCTCATGCCATAGCTTACTTGTGCCCACGTTTGTAGTGGCTCTAAGAGCACACAACTCATAGAGGTTGTTCCTCCTTATGCAAGTCCAAACAATGTTGTTGTTACCATCCATAATCTTAGCTCTTGTCTTACTGAAAGATACTTGATGACCTTGACCAGTTATAGAAGCTACTGAAAGTAGATTTCGTTTTATTTTTGGAACATACAACACATTTGAAAGCTTTCTGATATCGCCATTAGAGTTAATGAAAGAAACCGTACCTTCGCCCTCTGCAGGACATCTTGCATTGTTCCATACCCTTACTCTGATGCGTTCCTTTAGAGGCTATAAGGAACTATAAAGGTCTTTTCTACTCATCATATGACGAGATGCACCACTGTCTAACACCCATGAGTCATCTGTTCCTGAATCTTCAGCCGAGGAGCACACCTCCTCTATCGTAACAAATAACTCAAGCTTTGTTTCTACTGTGTGGGCAGACTCCTTTCCCTTGCCACCTTTTGAAGAGCCACTCTTCTCTTCTTCCTTATTGATGCGACTGGCTTGGATTCTGTGTCCTTTCTTCTTGCAGTGGAAACACTCTCCCTTGAACTTCTTTTTGTCGTTCTTCTTTTTGTCTCCATCTTTTGAAGAGTCTGTTTTGCCTCCTTTGGCATTTGCTGTGACTGCACCATCTCCTTTGATACCATCACTCCTTGCCTTGAGCCAGAGCTCCTCCTCCATGAGTAAGGCACTGAATTCTTCAAACGTTAGTCGTTGAAGTCTGATTTGAGTATTAAGAGCAGTTACCAAACCATCAAACTTAGGTGGACAGATTCGAAGACAACGCCGAGCTAGCTCTTCACTTGACTTTTGAACACCTGCTCCTGCCATTTGATCTCGTAGATTCGAAGACAACGCCGAGCTAGCTCCTCACTTGACTTTTGAACACCTGCTCCTGCCATTTGATCTCGTAGATTCTTTATGCGAGTGATAAACACCTCTGCAATCTCCCTATCAGCAAACCATTCGGCTGCAAGCTGATTCTCCAAGTTCTGAATCCGTGTCTTATTACGAGTTTCATATTGATTTCTCACTATGTTCCATGCTTCACATGCCTTTGTAGTATGTTGAATGAGAGTCAGAACACTATCAGAAGTACTTGTAACTAAAGCACAAAGTGCATCTGCATTTCTACGTTTCCAAGCACGTAGAAGATCAGCATCAGGAGGAATCATTTGACCAGGATTATTTGGATAATGTCTTTCTTGGGGCTCATGATCAGTCTCAAGAACAGTCTCCAAAAGCTCATATGAATCAAGGATAGAAGTGATTTTAAACTTCCACAGGGTGTAGTTCATACCATCAAGTTTACCTTCTGTGAAGGCTGGTGGCCGTATCTGCAACGTTGGGATGACCGGCATCATTGCTGCTCTTGCTTGTGCACCACCTACTCCTGTTGATGAACCACCTTGACTCCCAGTCATAGATGTTGACGCACCGCTTGACATCTTCTCTCTTTTGTTGTTCAGACCTCTGCAACCTCTGCGTGTCTGCTTCTGCACCACTCAGAGCCTCTCGGGCTCTGATACCATGTTAAAAAAAAAATAACCGCAAAGCGAAATAGACCTGTCAACAGAGTTTAGAGAAAGCATACAAAGATAAATGCAGACTAAGAGATAGAGAACTCAAATTCTCATATTGCCGAGCCTAATGAAGTTACAATGATGGTGTTGTCCACCCATGCACTCCCAATGTGGAGCTTAGATGGCAATCTAGACAGACTCTAGATGAAGGGCTTGCTAGTGCGCAATGCTATGTAAAGCTGAGCCTGTGCCGTGCTTATATAGCTTTTACAAGGCGGTTCGATAATATCTCCACGACCAGAAGTCCTACCGTCTCGGCCCTATGGGCCGACGGGATAGGCCCCGCCGCCCCCCGGACCCCGCAAAAGGGGGCAAGTCCCCCTCTGCACTCCCTTCATTAAGATTCTATGGGGAAACCGTGCGACGCCACAAGGCCTTTATTTTCACCTTAAATGGTGACCCCATGGCCTCGAAGTTTATGCCCTACCTAACCTAATGGCTAGGCTCACAAAGATCATCTACAACCATCAATGATCACACATAGACCTCATCTAACTTGGAAGTTAGGGTTCCACAAATGTCCGGGCTCTCATAATGGCTTCTCCTCATAATGGGGGCCTTACAACTTAGAGCACCATGGATCATTTGTGGTCACATGAGGGTGGAGTATTGACCATATCTAACAGTACATACCTTACATCATGCAAAACCAGCTCATTAGTGCCATCTATAGTGAGATGCATTGTGCCAATACCTTCAATAGAACAAGCATGGTTATTTCCAAGATATACATATCCATGGCTGCCTGCATGAAAGGTAGTAAAGCACTCCTTAATAGGAGTAACATGGAATGATGGAGTTGAATCCACAATCCATATCTGTAAGAAAGCATCATTCTCAGTAAGCAAGGAATCAATGAGATCCATCTTGGTGATTTGCATATCCTATGCATGAATATTAATAGAAGCATCATTAACTTTGGCATGATCTGCTACCAATGTAGCACAAAGAACATATTATCCATTTAATAGCTCCTTAATGACGACACTAGAGGCCACATTGGCTTTCTCTTTGTCCTTTCCTTTGAGTTGTCATGAGCTTCATTCTTAGTGTCCTTTTTCCTTTTTCGTCTTTGTTCTTCTTTCATTCTATTTCAGCCTTTTAGTATTTGCAATTACGCTTCTTGTGACCTTTCCTACCACATTGGTAACAAGTCACTTCAGCCTTGCCTTTGCTTATGCTTCTATTCCTCTGTGCATTTCCACTTTTCTTTTCTGTTCTTCTACTAGTCACATTGGTTTAACCATTGCCCTCTCCACTAGCTTTCCTCATGATTTCCTCATTCAAAATAGAGCCTCTTACACTATCAAAGATAAGATTGGGATTATTCAAAAGTGAACAAACAATGTTTCCCATGCTTCAGGTAAGGTCATCAACAAGAAGATGGCCTTAAGCTTATCATCAAATGCAGGTAATCCAGAGTCCTACAATTGCAAGAGTGCCTATAAAAGCACATAAGTGTTCGACTACACTTTTTGACTCATGCACTTGCATACATACTAGCTTACACATAAGATGCACTTAATTTACAGGTGTGGTATTTCCATAGGAGGCCTTCAGCTTCTCCCATCCGAAGTCCTACAATTGCGAGAGTACCTATAAAAGCACGTAAGTGCTCGGCTACACTTTTTGGCTCATGAAGTTGGATGCATACTAGCTTGTGGCCTTCAACTTCTTGCATACCTAAAAAGCACTTGTAAGGTACTTCTAATCAACTAAGATTTCATATAATATAGCCATCTTGATATAAGCAATGGCCTTCTTGTTTAAGTTCGTCCATGCTTCATCTTTCATATCCTCAGGCTTTACTTTCTCAAGAGCCCGCCTCCAGAGACACTCTCGCTTTCATAGACTATTTTGACTTTATTTCTCTATGCAACATGGAGCATAAATGGCCTCCAAAGACACTCTCACTTAGCCCTTCGTAGACTATTTTTTCGATTTCTCTATAATGAACCGGCAATGACCTCTCTCCACTCTTTGAACATCTCTCTCAAAATATGTAGAGTTGAGATCAAGGACTTAAGCCAACTTTGGAGCACAATATTATCAAGCTAACAAAGCTTAAAACTCGAAGGATTGTATGAAGAAGAAGCACTAAAGTCAACTCACACCTACTCGCACACTCCTAAGACTTTAAATCATTCACAATACATACAATGTGTATATACACATTAAAAAATGTCCTACATCTTAGGATCCACTTTTCCAAGAAATAGAGATCACACCTAAGTGTGATTGGTGAAGTTTGATGGGAGATTTGAGGGAGATTCAAATTGAATTTTGGTGGTTGAAAGTTGAAACTCGTACTTTTCCTTTTGTCTTTTCGTGTTCCACTTGGCATCAATGAAAGTCCTCCAATAAGTCTTAAGATTGGAGCTTGATTTTCAACAAGATTTCGATACGCATAATCCTGCATAAAAACCGAACTATGAACAACTATTGCACTTTGATTATTTGTATGTACTTTCATAAAGCCATGAAATTTTATTTGAAGATCAAATAGTACTTTTCTTAAAGAGATACATGAAAAAATAGCCATACGCACAACTCTATATTTAGCTTCACAAAATGAAGACAAGATTGTGGGTTTGTTTTTACTCATCCATGACACACATGAATTACCAACAAGAAAAACAAAGGTCACTTGTTGGTTTTCTAGAATCATAATCCTCAACCTAATCAAAGTCAACAATTCACACTTGGGTTGTTTTATCCCAAGGGAGGGTCAATATTGCCAAATTTACATGGTCACCGTAACTTTGATTGGACTTGATGTTATGGAACCCATGTACATTAGCAGTTCTGCTTCATGCTTGATAGCTCATGCATATCTTGGTTGAGCAAAAAGCAACCTACTATGGCCACTTCTTGCTGTCAAGTTAAGTATAAGACAACTTGCACAAGTTCAATTGAGTTTATATGTGGCTCAAACACCTTACAATTGATTTGGATGTTGTCACACTTCTGCCACCATGATCTTACTAATGGTCAAAGCACATTAGCAATTGCGAAGAACCCAATCTTCCACACTCACATTAAGAACATTGAGATTCACTATCATTATGTCAAGAAGAGAATCATTGATGGAGATATCAATTTTATTATGTGCCCACATAGGATAATGTTACAAACATTTTCATAAAGACTCTACTTCGTGAGAAGCTAAATGCTTTTCCAAAATCTTTGGGCTTATTCCTTTTGTGGATTGATCTCAGTCCACAGAGTTTGGCACATCATTATACATGAGTGCAAGCTCTTTGTTCACCACATCATTCCTAAAGAGGGTTTGTTAATATATTTTGGTGATGCGTCGCATGTGTGATCACACTTAGGATTGTTGGGGTACCTTTTTTTCTCTTTTTAGGAAGTTTTTTTTTCCCAACTTGTATATATGCTTGTAACTCTAATGGGCTATTTATCTTTGTAAATTCCACACTTAAATATTTACATTGTGCACTGTGTTCTAACGACTCCTAGTGTTGTTCGTGTGTGTTCTAGGCTCTAGCTTCCCGACCTCGAATAAAGATTACTCACATAGGGTAAATGGTCAACCTCCATGTGCTAAATAATCAACTATAAATAAGGATAGGCGATCTGATGATAAGATTATAGAATCCTGGATGATGAACATGGCGTGTCACAAGTTGGAAATAATTATATACAAAGATTTAATCCATTTCAATATGAAGTCTCATTTTACTTGTGAGCTCTCTAGATTTTTGTACTATTTAAGGAGGAGGTCCCTTACAACTATCAAAGATAAGCACATCAAGAGTCTCACTTGCAAGAAGGGATAAGATATCTACAATGAAATAACGCTACAAAATTAGAACCCCGTTATAAAAATAAAAGAATATCCCAAACAAGTGGCATACAAAATTAAACGTGGTCATAGTGAACTAATGTAAATGGAAAAGTTTATTGCTGACAATCAAATCCAAAAGGAGTAATTGACTTTCAAAACATATCCTTTTTGTTGTGATTCATGAAACATTAACACTCAATGCATGCATCTAACCTTCTTGAAAATATGCCAAATTTTGATGCATCATATCTTGATTTTCCAAACGGATACAACCTAGGGCAAAAGACATGGTAGTTGTATTGGAATTTGGCATCTTCTGAAGGTCAAATAACCAGTGAGACAAATCATACAGCTGCGTTAATGTAGAACACAATTATCATCAGGACTGAGAAAGACTTGAAAGAAAGTGGGTGTGACAAGATAGTGAAGGTATGAAATGGTTGTCCCATATAAGGGTATATGATACACTATGGGTGAAATTGATCACTATCCATAAATCACATGGGTATTGAATAGTGATTGAGCCTCGCTGAATCCATTAACGGCATGCTTCTTGCTTACCATAATCTGGAAAAATGTGCACTTTCCTGAATAAAATTCAGCCCAAACCTGAATTTTCCAAAACAGTATGTATGTTTTGAGAGGAAGTACGTATTGAAGATGTTGAAAGAATTTTGTTTGTCTGACATTAAGTTAAGGTGATTACCCAAATGACAGATGAGCTGTGAGAAGTGTGCACAAAATTCCTTATGCGTGAACTTGTTGATCACTGACTTACAAGACGATAAACCATTTCCTTAGATGTTACATTGGGAAGACATACATATGCAATCCATAACTTGAAAGACTCTCTAATTACAATTGCCCATATTTTTATGAAGACTCTATACCTCAGATTTTCAACACCATTTTGATGCAAAAATGACAAAAATTGTTAGTTTAAATAGGGTTATTATTTGATACATTTACAATCTGGGTACTTGTGCATTCCTCCTGCTCAGGGTTGCAATAGACTGCTGCATTCTTAGTGGCAAAGACTGAATACACTTCAGCAACAAAGGTTTTGACATCAGCCACTATCTCACTACTAGACAATAGTAAGATACTAAGATGAGGTTCCAGTCATATATTATTATAACTACTAACATTTGTCTGGCAAAAAAATACATGTTTTGTTAGCACACAGCATATTGCATTCAATATTTCATTAGACACACTATTGGCACTGGTGACTGACCACAGATATACAGTTTGGTGATAAGGAATCTTGATAAGACCCAGCAGTGATACTATGAATCTCCAAAGAAAGTCACATGAGCATACTTTTTTAAGGGCATCCCAAAAACGGTTATAAGTTCAAGGTCCTTTGTTAAAACCGCTTTGTAACTGCTTAAATTTTTTGCCCTTCCAAATTTGACGAACAGGCAAAACTTCAAAACTTTCACCACTCAGTCCAAACCAGACAGTTTTTAACCCAAGAAAAAAGAGTTCAAATTCACTTTCAATGGCATGCAGAAACACAGTCTATACTCTTCTCCTCCCTGCTTGTTTGGATCCTTAATGCTTTTCATCTGCCTCTTGATTTCTATGTGCTTTTGGAAATTGAACTCATGATTGATGTTGATTCTTCCAAACGGTGACAATAATTTTTTGTTTTTCTGTACCTATCATGCACATGCTTAATTACAAATTCAGTTGCAATTTATGTATTTTATGTGGATGAGATATGATCTGACACGAGTCCCACTAAAACTGTTCTAGCCATATTTTGTATATGCTATACATTAGTTCAGTATGTAAAGCTACAACTTACTTTAAAATCTTTCCAGCTGTGCGAGCTGACTGCCGGATAGGTGGACTGTTCATAAGTACATCATTCTCTTTGCTAATACTTTCAACTTCTGACACTTCAGGTTTTGCCTTTGGAATAGTTTGATTATTCTCTGACTTCTCAAGTTGTTCTTTGTTTTTGTTGAAGTTCTTTGTTTGACCAGCACCAGCTGTGAAATCTATTTCAATGCTTTTGTCCTGACCACAAACATATTTACTATCTACTCCGAATCATTAGAAATCAGGAAATATTTCTGACAGATACAATTTCATAGGCCAATGAGAATTTAGAACCTGTTCAAAGCTCCTAGGCAGTGGCAAGCGAACTTCTTCAGGATTTTGCTCTTTGGTTCCAATCCACCACGCATTTGAAAATACTATCTGTTAACAGGAGATCATTCTTTGCATCCACTGATGGTTGAAATAACAACAGCTGACAATAATCAAATTCCATATACTCACGAGTGATTCAAAGCAATCTTCACAAACAACATTTCCGGCTCCTTTTTGAAATTGCAAGGTGAGATACTTATTTTTAGGATACACAATGGTCCCAAACAACTTGAGTCGACCCTACAGATTCAAGGAAAACCAAAAAATCCCAATAATCCATTATAACAAAAGCCGTGAAAATGTAGAAAGGATCATTAAAGACTACCTGTGGAAATTCAACGTACAGAATTGGATTCCTAGAGTCCAAATTGGTAAGATCTCCCAATTTTCCACCGGCCAAGGGAGCCATCAACCCTGGAAATGCAAATAGGTACTTGCTCTTCCGATGGCCTTTTTTTACTATATCTTTTCCATCTGACTTTAGAATCGCTGCAAACAAGATGCAAAACTTATCCTCTTTTATAACCATGAGAAAATTCTGCACTCTCCATTAATGATCTTTGCAAAGGTCTGAGTACTAAATAAGGTCTTCAACACGGATCATATGGATTATTTTAATCATCTATGTCCTTGATAACATGAAGCATAATGCCCAAAAGATGGAGAAAAATAAGATCACTCCTTACCTTATAAAGTCAACAGAAGAAGAGAAGGGGGGGAACAGATATGTTAGAAAATAGATAGATCATCCCCATGTGTAAGATATATTAATTATCCTGGAAAGCATTGTAGTGGATGAGATGTTTGCCTAGAGTGCTCCTATAGTTCCGACCTCCCCCTTTGTTGTTGAACCCCCATAAGAGATGATGAATGAACCAACACTGATGCATCCCTCTACAGGCTACCCCACCTTGAGGGGGTCCCTCTACCATACAAAGCTCAAGTATAGTCTGTATGTGAGACCTAAGTAGTGTTTCCCCTATTTTCATGCAATACAAATAAATAGATAAAGAAACATGTCCATGGATGCATGCACATATAAATAACTTCTGTGCTTCTTTAGAGTTTATGTTTTTGTCCCATCTTCTTTCTTGTACTTTTGCATCATCTTTGTCAAAGATCATAGTAATATTCTTGGAGCCGTATCTCGGGATGACAAAGCTTGACGGCTCTACAAATTACCCTCTACCTAGAAGCGAAATTCCTAGGAATCAAAGAGTAAGAGGAGAGTTGACTGCAAGCTCTTCATTTTCTACTTCAAGAGAACCTGATTCACCTACTCATACTACTCAAACATCTAGACAGCTAACTTAAGAACAAAGATGACATCAGATGGATACAAGACATGCTCATGCATTACCACTTATCTCACTATTGATTAGGAAAGATCGATTCCTAGTGCAATATTTTTATCGAACTGTTTTGTTTTACTGCCAATTGGTCAAGGATTTGAAGTTACTTTCACTAAAAAAGGCATGCAGAGTTCAAACATCAGCTTTGGAAAAGAGATTTTCATAAGAGCGTTACACAATCGCTTTATATGTGCTGGAATGTTATGACATGTATAGTTCGCATTGGTCTTTCGTATCAAATACCTTTGTTCAACCTTGATTTGATCCACTCACTTGCAGCACAACTTTTAACCTCATGTTCATATTCAAGAAGAAGAATAGAGATTTTTTGAAGCCTACAAAATGAAATCCACTGAGCTTCCTGATATTACAACATATCTTGAAGACTTGGATCGTCATCAAATTGTGCATCATGAAGGCTACAAAATTTGAAGATGCTCATGAAAATTAGTTTCATAATGCTCTAATGATATCTCTTCTTTGCTACTTAGATAGTGATGCATGTAGTCAATTTGCTTGTCAGAGAGATCATCTTGATAATGTACTCCCTGTTACCTGATCATTCAACTATTTATGCCAATCACAATGAACATAAATGAAAAAATTGGGTTCAATGACAGTGATCAAGTATGAAGAATCATTTCAAATGTTCCTTAAGTACGAAATTTAACAAACAATCTCTTGTCAATCCTTCATTTACTAGAGAGGGATTTAAAGTTACTTTCTAAAAAAGGAGCACATAGTTGAAAACATCAGCTTTCGCAAAGAAATTTTCACAAGAACCCTACACAATAGTTTTTGTACTTGCTCACTATGACATGTGCAGTTCATAGTGGTTTTTTGTGTCAAATACGGCTAGTCGAGCTCAATTTGATCCACATTCACTTGCAACGCATAATATTTAGACTAATGCTCAGATTCAAGTGGGAAAGTCAAGTTTTTGGAAGACTTCTATTGAAGACTAGAAATCAGATCCAAAGATGTTCAACAACACTCAAATATTCCAGATCAAGAATTTCAAGTGATTCGGTGTCCGTTGATACGTGAAAACTGTGTTTTTGTGAGATCGAACTATCACGTCACAGTGTGACAATATTCAAGCAGAGGTTCTGCATCTCATGTTTGTGTAGTGGTGCGAATGGCTGCAGAAATGGTGGCTGCTGATGGAGTGAGTTAGCTTATAAGCGATAAGCTGGACAAGAACAGTTGCCATGCTTGGAGATTCAGAATGAAGAATTTCCTGATGGGAAAATGCTACATGAAGTACATCGAAGGAGAGAACGAAAATGCTCAGCAGTTACCAAAGAGAAATCGGATTGCGGACCAATTAAGAGCGAATGAAGAATGGAATCAAGGAGCACGAAAGGTAATGTATTGGCTATCTATTAGCATACAAGATAGCATGATTGGGCACATACAAGATGCCAAGACTCCAAAAGAGGCTTGGAACAATTTGGTCACATTGTATGAGACCAATACAAAGGAACGGAAATTGAAACTCAAGAACGAGCTGCATACACTGGAGAAAAAGGGCATGTCGATAAGTGACTACACCCTGAAAATCAAAAGCATATGTGAGTCACTTGCATCTATTGGCATGAATGTAGATGATGATGATAAGGTGGAAGTGTGCCTTCGTGGTTTAGGAGCTGCATATAAACAGTTCAGAACATCTATTCATACTAGGGAAAATATTCCAAATTTTGTTGATCTGGTTACAAGAATAACATACATATGATCCCTCTATGTCATACACTATATTTGGTTAGAAGAATTATACCAACATCATCCTCATCAATGTGCAAATAAATATTACCATATCTCAAACATTATGTATATAATACAATGTGACTTATCTCTAACTTACCTAGAATGAGGCTATGTAAGTTGCTATGCTCTCAAGGAGCTTGAGATTGCAATGGATTTTTTTTTTTTAATAAGTCTCTCAAGTCGTATGAGGCTCTCTTCTTTTGTATGGAATGCTAGTAAATTTTGGTAGTAATGTGTGTAAACACACTTAGGACTATCGAGGCACTTCCTCTCCTCTTTAGGAGGTCTCTTCCCTCAGGTTTGTACATAGGTAAGACCTAGATCTAGAACCTAAAAGGACTTATCTTTATACATGTTCACATGTGTTCCCACTCCGAGATGTGGTGTACATTGTATATACCTTCATAAGTTCAGAGTTATCCAAACTTACGAACTCAAGATAGAGAACACAAATACATACACATTGGAAAAAATAACAAACAAAAGCAAGAGACTTAAGACCAATATAAGACATGAAAGTTACAACTAAGAAAGAAAAAACCAAGAAAGAAAAAACCAAGAAAGAAAACCAATACAAAAAGAGATGCACACACACTCACATGAACACGAACACATACACATACACACACACACAAAACAAAAAATAATAAATAAATAATAAAAATAAAATAAAAAATAAAAAATAAAAAAATAATAAATAATTAAATAATAGAAAATAATAATAAATTAAAAAAGAAACAAATTAAAATAAAAAATATACAATATAAAATATATAAAAATAAAATTTAAAATAAAAGAAAATAAATAAAAAAATAATTCCATAAATAAATAAATAAATAATGATTATATATATATATATAAATATATGTATATAAGCAAATTAAACAAAAACAAAACGAAATAAAATGTGCATCGTCAACTTCTATGTCTGTCCTAAACAAGAAGTATATATATATATATATATATATATATACACACACACACACACATTATACAAATGTACATTATATATATATATATATATATACACACACACACACACATATTATACAAATGTACATTATATATATACCCTCTTCTCACTTTCTTGAATTGCTATGAAATTTGATGAGCATTGTTAGAGAAACAAGTACTACACATAAGCATGAAGAGCTCAATATTTCAAAAATTGCATTCGGGCTTGTTTTGGCCTCTATTCACACTATCGCAACCATTGCTTAGGGAATTTTATCATTTTATGTTGATTTTGTTTGGCTTTTGCTCATCAAAACAAGCCTCCCAAAGTTTGCCACAAGTTTAGAAGCTCTTGATAGGGTTAGGAATACTTCTATTCAATTTTCTTAAGAAACAATCGATTTTTTGCATTAGAGTACAATTGTTGGCCATAGTTGATATTAGATAACAATGATGTATTTCGTATGTTGGTTGTTGAAGGTAAGAAGGATGGTTCCAACTACCATTCCTTTTAAAGGAAAAATGAGCAACCAAAAAAAAAACACTTACTTTGTATCTTAAAGGCCAACCATGTTTCCAATTTGCCCTCAAATATGACCGATATATACCATGATGGATCCTAGCGAACCCCAAATGCACCCCAAAAAGAAACTGAAACTACACGCTTGAAGTATTCAACCACAAGGGGATATATATATATAGACTCCATTATACATACTATGACATCTCCACTTATATAAAGAGTGTCCAATAGTGGGTGTAGAACCAAAAATGCATATGAGCTCATACATTTAAAATTTTTTGTAACCATAGAGCCTCAAGTATTGCTATAAAGATTGTTCTATACTCTACTTCACTTCAAGATGAAGCTATTGTAGGTTGTTTCTTAGATTGCCAAGAAATCAAACATTCTCGAACAAAAAAACAATAGCCACTTACAAATCTTCTTGAGCCTCTATCACCTTCCCAATCATAGTTTTTCCATACGTGAACCATACTTCCAACACATACAGGTATGGAAGTATGAAAAAAGTATGGAATTTCAAATAAAATACCATACGTGATATCATACATGTGACAAAAAAAGTATTAAAAATCTGAAAATTCTATATATATAACACAAAATAGCCATAAAAATATAATAAATTTGCAATCAATTATCACACACACACATGTAAACAATAATATGACATAGACCAGCCAAGACTCAAAAGGCACATTAGAATTTAAACTTTAGAATTCAGATTCTAGATAATCATGATTCATAAATATGTAGCATCATACATGTGCCATGGAGCATGCATAATGCGTGATAAACAAAATCCATATGCCATTAACATTCGAATTTCAGCTTTCAAAAGAATCTTCATCATTAACATGCTCCTCCTCCTCCTCCTCCTCATCATCATCATCATCATCAACAACAATAACATTATCATCCTCAAGAAAGACATCATAATTATGAACCGAAGATGATGTCCCAATATTGCTCCTAGGTGTGTCTTCCCTCAATGATTGTGCATCAAAATTGGTAGTTTCATTAGGTCCATCATCCATTGGACCAATTTCAGCTTCTCTCATATTTTGCAAAGCAAGAAGATGATCTTGATCTTTTTCTTTGTTAAGCATGCCCAATGTAATCTCCATTCTTTCAAATCCCCTTTCTTTCACCTTTGACAATAGCCTCAAATTAGTATGTATGTAAACAAGTTTATAAGCATTACAAGGTAGCAATCTATTCCTCATCTTTGTGTATATGAGTGAATAAGTACTCCAATTCCTCTCACATGGAGAGGCACATGATCCTTGAGATAAAACTCTAATGGAAAGAGATTTCAATTTAGGTGTGCAGCCCCCAAAAATCTCCCACCACTTCACACCTTGCATTCTTCTAGGATCATGAACAACATGGGAAGAAAATGAACCATAATCATTTTTGTACTTGTCATAATCTTCCATCAAGTCACCCATCAATTACACATTTCCATAACAATACTTCTCCAAAAATTTTATCCATCCTTCATGCATCTAAACATCAATTTCTTGATTCTTATCTTTTCATATGGGATGCAACATAAATCCCACTCCATGCGATGGCGTATGCATCAGGTCCCATCTATCAATGCATAAAGTCTTGATTTCATTCAATTTTGATTCATCAACACCATCCATGCTTTGCAATTTCTCAACCATACGATCCGTGAGCTTATATATAAGCCCCATGGTTGCACCTTCCATATCATGTAAACGGAGAATCTTCAAAATCGGTGCACATAGCTTCACAATAAGCTTTGCATCATGCCAAAATGCCTTAGAAAGCACAACATCATATGCCTCATTGCATAATTCTGACCTTGAGCATTTTAATTTCAGAAATTTATCATCCACAAGCAATTTCCTGAGTCTTCGTCCAAAAGATTCTCTAACATGATATAATAGTATGCAAAACATATAGGGACAGGTTTTATCTTTCAATTACCTTAGACACCCACTCCAATTCGCCAATGTCTTCAAAAAGAAGATCTAGGCAATGGCATGCACAAAGTTATGTGTGGTCATTCATTTTCAACCATTTCTCTTTCCCTTGCACAATTGGATGCATTATCCATGCAAACTTGTATTACATTTTCAGAACCAACTTCAATAATGATCTATTTCAAATGTTTGAAATAAATTCATCAGATTTTTGATTGTCCCATGAATAGAGGAAGCAAGAAAACTAATAATAGGTCTACGCCTAGTATCGTACCATCCATCAGAAACAATTGTGCATCCATATTTTCTCCACTTTTCTTTTATGACATTGAGATCATTTGCTATGACTTGGATCTCATCATTCAATTCAGTTTTTCTCAATGCATAAAAAGAAGGGTCCATAATAGCAGGACTAGAATGTCCAATAGCTGCAACAATTTCCTTGAAATAAGGGATTCTCACTTTCCAAAAAGGTATATCTTCAACACAAAAGAAGCAACGAAGAGCAATTTTGGCTTTTTTGCAAGCTTCCACATTCCATGCTTTGGATATTGCTTGTTGGCTTAATTTCCTTTTCTTAGAAGAAGAGGGATAAACATTCTTGCTAGCTTGGCCACTTTCCTCCACATTTCCATGCACATTTTGTGTATCATTTGATGCATGATCAATGCCAACGTCATCCACAATGTCATCTACATTTGGCACATTAGAAGTGCCTACATGAACATGTCCAATTCACTTCTTCATTTGTTCCTTCACATTATTGGGCACTTTACCACAAGGTGGCATGCCATAGCCCGGCAATCCCAAAATATGAGCTCGGATATGTGAAGGGCCTTCATCAAATTTATGTGAGCGATACTTGCATTGACAAGTAAATTGCCCTTTCCCCAAAGCCTTCACTTGGATAACATGCTCCCACTCTTAACTCTTGGTATGACTCATTGCTTTTGGAAAAATATATCCTGCTCAGAGACAAAAAATCAGGAATTAGAAAGCTAACTTACATGATACTCTTGGAAGTGAGGTAGGCCCTTGGCTCATATCACAGGTCCATGGTTCCATAGGTCCAGCATATACAACATAAAATCTAGCAATCTTCAATATTGACAAGACATGAACATACCACAACTTAATCATACAGATGATGAGGCAAAGATAGAGAAAGAATAGACGACATGTGTAAGGTGTTACGTAAGTCATCGCTTACTCATAGTATCATATATACCAATGTTCAATGTACAATGTGGGAGCAAAACTCTCAACCACTCTATGTGATGAGAAATAGATAAATGAGTGAATGTACAAATGTAACAAACATATCACAAGCTTCAAGCTTGTACTCCCACATTTCAGAACTTGTTCTTCAAAAGTCTTCTTCAAAACTGAATTTGATTTTCCTTCAAAAATTTGAACTTGTTGAATATGAACCATAATACTTGAGAAAATATGCAAACTAGATATCCAACAGTGAACTCATCAAGCAATCACTGCTTGACAACAAATGTAGCATGAACTGTCT
Source organism: Ceratopteris richardii (assembly GCA_020310875.1). Taxonomy (NCBI): domain Eukaryota; kingdom Viridiplantae; phylum Streptophyta; class Polypodiopsida; order Polypodiales; family Pteridaceae; genus Ceratopteris; species Ceratopteris richardii. The sequence goes on along the minus strand of CM035425.1, from coordinate 13,591,778 downwards.
CCGAACCTGCTATTTCCTGTCTTCAAAAACCTGAAAACACACACTAGGATCCATATATTTGCATTTACCTTACAAAAAAGTTTCTCAACGTACTTCTGCTGCGTCATGTAAATACACTAAACAAAATCAGGAACTGAATCCTGGAACCTGTGACTGTCAACTCACAACTTAGTGTATTATGAACATTGCTGGTTCATCTCTGACTGTACTCAAGTCAAATCTACTCAACTCAATTGAAATCAACTAAAATATGAGTCAAAAAATCTATGATGTCATCATGTCTTCATCCTTTAAATCATTCATACCTCTTTCCTTCAGAACTTGATATAAACATATATGTGCGCACTTCTGAAATATACCTTTCTGAAATATCAAGCTTCTCTTCAATAGAACTCTGAACCTTCTCCTGAACAGGAACATCCTAACAGGAACTTTCTCCAAACATTCTTCTTCTTCCTTCTTCTTTTAAAGTTGGAACATAAAGAGAACCTGACAAAGGAAATATAGGAATACCTGAAGGTATGATTCTGCATTCTTTTACATATGGCTGAAAATAAGTCTTCATGTTTCATCACCCCCTGGATGATTTAACATTAGTATCGAGTATTCTTCAAATTATATCAGACTTTATGAAATCTTGGATGTCCTTCTTCGTAAATCTGATCTTTAGTGACCAATACCTGTATCTGAAACAAAATTTCTAAACCCTTTTTATTAGCATTGCAGATGCTAATGGCTTTCACTGTTTACTTCTCAGCTTCCCAAAAATCTAGAATAAGGTTAGATGATCCTAACATAACAAAACCTTGCTGAAAGCATTTTAGGATTCATAACCTTCTGTAACATAACAAGTATCTTCTTCTATCTCTCTGCAACACAAATCTGATAGAACCTGAATTTTTGACTTACTTCTTCCAATGCTAAGAATCTTCATAAACAAAGGATAGACAACTGACTCATAAATACTCAAGATCATACAAGATCATACAAGATTAATGATCTCTCTTGTGTAGAATCTGTTATCATCAAACCTTCGTGACTGAATGTTCGATTTATTACATGTCTCTAAGTGTCCATGCTTCGCACAAAGTTGTAAAACTTTTCTTCAAACAAATCATGTCCAAGAATCTGCAAATCCTTCTTGAAACATAAGTGGACAAACTTCTCTCCTTGAGAACTCCAAAAGCTGCAAGTTGATACTTCATCTTTCATATTCTACCCGGGTGAAATGTGACAGTACCTACTTGTCTTTCTTTTGGCTAACTCCACTTCTCAATCAAGTGATAGGATATGATGGAACACCTTTTTGAATACAAACATGTATCCAAAAATCAAGACAAACACAGAAAGTAGATTCTCCATTGACTTCTACATCAACAATCTGAATTTTCTGAAGTTTTCTGAAAATACTGAATATGAGGTAACCTTTTCCAAACATAAAACTTCAACCCAAGTCTTCAACATCTGCTACAAAAAACTCTTTTACCTTAAGAGTTAGATAAAGAAGAAATATACTTCTCTACAACTTGTCATATACCAAGTAGTTCTGTATTGACACTCCAAGAATTCTTTGAGGGAACATATAAGCTGCCTGCTAAAAAGCTTCGACTAAAACATAACTTATATACATATGAGTCAAAACATATATTTGCTGCTTTTTCTTTCTCTCAATGCAATTCTTTGTCAAATCTACTAAATCATGACAAAGTGTAATGCAAAACAAGAAATTGTTTCTTCTTTAAACAAGATGTTCTCGTAGACTTGTCTTTGGGTGTAGAGGATAAAATAGGAAAAGTATATGGAAAGTATATGAGAAAAGGAAGTCTTACTTTTCTTTTGGAAATGATGGACTTTCTTCTTCTGCATCTTTCTTCCACCTGATGATGTCAACATCTTCAAACTTCTCTTCCATACCTTTTGTTCTCTTCATCTTGAAGTAGCAAACACTCTTGACCTCTTCAAATGAACTTTTCTCTTCCTCTAGTGCTAAGAGGAAGAGATAAAACAAACATGGTATACAAATGGAAGTGAATATAGAAACATGTTTTATCATCTCCTCATATCTCTGAATCAAAATCCTGATTCAAATGTCTGAAATAACTAAATTCACCAATCTTTTGTCCGAATGATGAATTACCCTTCTAGAGTTACCTTCTCTAGATACATTTGTACCTTGATATCCAACCAACTTACAATAGAAAATTGGCTGAAAACAAAAACTTATCCCATCTTCAAATTTGTCTTCTTAGATGAGCTTTCTTGCCATGAAAGAGATCTCTCAAAACTCTCTAGAAAAACCTCTAGATACCTGTTTTGATGTAGCTAATGCTTTAACTTTCAAATGATGAAAGTGTATAAAAGCACTCCTTGAAACCTTCAAATCTCTTCATAACTGCTCTTCTAAGATATGACCTGCAAATGATAATCTGATAGTAGAAAGTGATACCTGTGATTTGATGTTGATATGATTCCTTCATCTTCTCTAAACCATTGTTCTTCCTTGAATTTGAAGTCGTCTTCTCTTCATCAAGTCTGGGTCTTCAAACAATACTTTTGTAAAGTATTTGCATACTCTTCCCAAAATATTCAGTTGCTAACAGATCATCAACTTTATACTCCACACTGATGAATACACATGTGACTGAATTGTCTAATTCTCAAATTTCTACTCATGTAGATTAAGTGTGTATGTCAAATGTCAAATGTTAGAAGATGCTTTTAAATCATATGTTGTAAATCTGGAAGTCTGGAAACCTGGGAATCTGAATGAGCCTTAATGCATTGATGCCAAAGATCTAAAGTTCTGAAACCAAAACCTTAGTGCTCTGATACCAAATGTTGGAAGTGAGGTAGGCCCTTGGCTCATGTCACAGGTCCATGGTTCCATAGGTCCAGCATATACAACATAAAATCTAGCAATCTTCAATATTGACAAAACATGAACATACCACAACTTAATCATACATATGATGAGGCAAAGATAGAGAAAAAATAGACGACATGTGTAAAGTGTTACGTAAGCCATCGCTTACTCATAGTATCATATATATACCAATGTTCAATGTACAATGTGGGAGCAAAACTCTTAACCACTCTATGTGATGAGAAATAGATGAATGAGTGAATGTACAAATGTAACAAACATATTCAGATGTATGGACAGAAATCTGAATATACATGAGATGTGTGACCTTATAGGTTATAGAAGAGTGAATATGAGTGACTGAAAGAGGAAGGATCAGTGTGAAGAAACTGATAGTCAACAAACCCTCATCTAACCTTAGGCTATGGAAGACCCTAAGTTAGATACGTGTGTAAAAAGATCACATACTTAAAAAGTAGCAATGAATGCTAACAAGTTTGCTGTCAGAAATCCTCAAACTCATGTGAACACACCTTCTCAAACACCTTATCCAAATATGCATAAAGCATATACGTACGGATTCTCTTGTACCTATGCCGAATAGGACTCCTCCTTATATGGATGTTATTGCCTCCATAAACTTCCAGTAGTACATGTGTGCATAAAGAGAGTATGTACCTGAATACTTAACATAAGATGTAAATCTTATGTTAAACACCATCCAATGTCTTTGACGTAGCCCGACATCCTCTTGTAGAAGACAATCTTCAACTACAACATGTAGACGGCCGATCCTCACCATCAAGCTGCTAATGACCGAGTCTTCTTGCCATGAACAAGAGATAACCTTTTCTCCCTGAGCTAGAGTGTGAGCACACCCTTCATCTTCTCCAAGAAAAATCACCAAGAAGAACTCCATAGTTGCTCCTCAACATGCTTCAAATTAGCGCCATGGCTTCCCCATGTGCTAGACGAAACACCACCTCTATTGAGGTCCAAGCTCAAGGCTTGTGTTGAAAGTTAGGTGAAGGATAAATAGAAGTGACCCCAAGCACTTCTTATATAGTCTTTGTGTTCCTTGAAAAGCTTCTCAATAATAAAGCAATTGCTTCAATAAAACTCTATGAGCGTTGTGCGTTTAAGAAAAAATCAAACGCATTCGTTAAAGCAAAAGCTTTCGCCTTTTATCGAGATCCGTCATGCTTGGATGATTTTTCACAAACTAAAAACATCATAAAAGCTACGCGATCAGCGCTGCTGGAGGTCAGATTCGGACCCAGCCCACTTGTTTGGAAGGCTCATGGCGTAGCCACGTGCCCGTCATCATTTGTTTGTAGAGGAACTCTTAAGAAGATCTGAATACGCTAAGCGCGCCCGTCTTCTTGTAGAGGAACTAGGTCCCAACTCTACATATATTGTTATACCTGAAAAATTTGACCAATAGAAGAGTATTGTTTGACCAATAGGATATTGATTCCAACAGATACATCATTGAATTTGTATCATGTGGCTGCACATACATGTATGTATTATGATGTATGATGTGGCTGCACATGTATATATAATATGGCTGCACACATATATGATATGGCACATGTGGCTGCACACATGTCACATATGTCACGTGGTTGCACATGTATATGGCCATTGGCTACTAATAGCTATGTGCATTGTGCACATCATTGATCAATCACCATTGTAATTTGTAAATTCAACTATCAAACACCAAACTTCACATGTGGGCTGTCACCCATGGCTCCACTGGTGACTGTACATACTTGTAGCCTTCGACCAAGGACTCTTGAGGGTCAAGTGTCTGAAATTAGACTCTAGAGTACTCTCGCGACTCATGTTAGACTGTAGCCTCGACTATGCACTCAAGAGATAAAAGAAGACACTCCTGGTGCACTCAAGAAATAGAAGAAGACACTCTGTCACCCATGGCTGCACTGGTGACTGTACATACCTGTAGCCTTCGACCAAGGACTCTCGAGGGCCATGTCTGAAATTAGACTCTAGAGTACTCTCGCTACTCATGTTAGACTGTAGCCTCGACTATGCACTCAAGAGATAGAAGAAGACACTCTGAAGCAGTCGTGATCGAGGTTCAGACTCTTGCAAATAATGCAAAGTCGTCAAAAAAAAGAAAATTAAGTCATCCATACGTTGGCATACAGAATCAATCGTATGGGAAACATACCCATACGTTTTCTTATGTACAGAATTTTTTCTATACGCATATGAAAATAACTATGTTCCCAATCAAAATCTACAAATCCTTCAAGTATAAAATATGGTGACTTATGGAAAATCATAGCATAATTATTTGTTCTCTTCAAATATTTGAAGATACTCTTAATTGCTTTCCAATGAGTTTTAAGAGGTTTGTGCATGAGGCTTGAAACTTCACAAACGGCAAACTACAAGTCAAGACATGTATTACAAAAATAAATCAAGCAACCAATTCCTTGACTATAAATAGTAGCATCAAAAGGATCTGAATCTACTTCTACTTGTAAAAACACATTAACATCCATACGGGTTGGTATCTGTTTAGAATCTTGCATTTCAAACCTTTCTAGAAGTTTCTCAATATACTTCTATTGTGACATAAATATATTGTTGGCAAACAATGTTACAATGGCTCAAAATTGCTAAAAATTCCAACAACCTAATTTTGATACTTAGTCAACATTTGGTCAAAGATGGTCAAAAAAAATATTGCGCCATTGGAAAGTATTCATTGAGAGCCTTCTAATGATATATGATACTTCACCATCTTGCATCAATATGACCTCTAAAATTGAAACCCTAATTCTGCTTTTTAAGTTGCTTTTCACGCGAAAACTTGCTTTTCACTAGATTTTTTGCAACTTTTGATGCTTTTCATGCTGATATTTGTGGGTAATCCAAAACCTATATAAAAAGGGGCATTAGAGCCTCATAAGACATCAATTCTTGAAGCTATATAAGCTTCAGCTCTAGGGTTAAGAGTTAGGTGGAGTTTTGAAGGTGTATATGCACATTTGGAGGAGTTTTTGGAGGCTTCCCTTTGTTCTTTTTCACACTTCTTAGTGTGAATGCTGATTTTGGAGAATTGCGGCTTCCACTTTAAGGTTTCTTCATGTGTTGTTGCTATATTAGGTGCTTACCTACCATTTCATCATGAGTAATGACCATTGTTGCTGCTCTACATCAAAGAAGACCTAATTTTAGATTAGGGTTTGCTGTAATAGTTGTACTGGACTGCTGTACTTTTAAAATTGTCTTTTCATTTCTCTATATTGTCATCTTGATCAAGTTAAGATGTGTAATGTGCTAAGATCAAGCGTTGGAAAGATCTTGGATTAAACTTGTGATAATTGTGGGCCTACCACACTTCCAACATTTGGTATCAGAGCATAGTTGACATACACCCTTAACTCAAAATGAGCGACTATAGAGATAGACTTGAACAAAAGACAAACTTGATGAAATGTCTAATTATCCAATGTGGATTTTGTGATGATGAATTTGCTAGTTTCCAAGGGTTTATGAAACATTGTCAATGGAAAGTATCCCACACCAAGACATGCAAGGAAGATGTGGCTTCTGCATCCAAGAGGGCTGCTACCCTAATTTTTTCTCAACAGATGGAAGAGGAAGAAGAGGAGATTATACCTTCAACCACAAATAGAGGGAGACAATTGCAGATTCAACATACAGAAGAGGAGTCCAAATGGAAGTCTAGAGATGCACAAGCACTCTCATTTATTGCTATGGGAGTCAAGAGGCATATCATTCCATAGATGATGTCATGTAGAACCTCTCATTATGCTTGGTTGAAATTAGAGAACCTTTATCAGTGCAGGAACCCTACTAGGAAAGCTCATCTCAGGAGATAGTTAGCCAACAGAGGGATGAAAGCTCATAAGTCAATTCAATCACATATTCTGAAGCTCAAAGACTTACATGATCAATTACTTAATGTTGGAGCCACAATACATGAAGACGACGTGGTGAATACCCTCATAAACTCACTTCCATCTACATATCATTCATTTGTTACTTCACTTTGTCTCTCTACAAGAGAGAGAGAGAGAGAAATATCATTTGATATATTGTAGTTCTTGTTACTTCAAGATGAAGACCAATAGAAGAGAATGATAAAGCCATGATGTCATCATCCAAAGAAAAGAAGAAGAAGGAGATAACAAAGAAGGAGAAGACATCTTTTCAAACCCCAAAGATTTCAGTTGATAAAGGTAAAGAGAAAGTTGTTTCCCCTACACCACCGCTATCTAGATCTCCAACTTCACTTATTCCTTCACCAACTCTTGATGTACCAACTTATGAAGTTAGAGAAACCTCAAGAGCACGTGAAGAAAGAGTTGCAGATGTACAAGAGCTTTCACCAGTCTTTTAGAAACTTCCGAGATTGTGTATGAAAACTTATAAGATATTGAAATTAAGTCATAAAAAGAACCACAAGTCAAAAAGATCATACAAATCAGGTAAATTTCTAAGTAATCTTGCACTAACTTCAATTGAAGAAGAACCTGCCAGTGTCAAAGATACATTAAAAGGTCTTGTTCGGAAGAAAGCAATGCAAGAGGATGTTGATTCTATACATAAGAATCAAACGAGAAGCTTTATGAGTTACCAAAAGATAAGAAAGCAATTGGTGTTAAGTGGATCTTCATGATCAAAATGAAAGCAAATGGTACCATTGACAGGTACTAAGCTAGGCTTGTAGTTAAAGGTTATGCACAAAAGAAAGATATTGACTATGATGAAACATTTGCACCTACATATAGAATGACCATAGTCATAATAGTTCTCTCTCTTGTTGTATTTTTCTATTGGAATATATGGCAGTTAGATATCAAGACAGCTTTTCTAAATGATGATCTTCATGAAGATGTCTATATTCAGCAACCATAAGGTTTTGAAGAGCCAGATAAAGAGCACTTATATGTATACTTATTGAAGCACTTGGTATAAAAATATACATTTCTATCTATTATCTATTGTTTTTGAAAACTCTGATGTGATTCCTACACTCTATGTAAAAGCAGAGTCAGATGTCGACCTCTCTAAACCATAGCACCTTTAAGAAGATCATTTCACATGTGTTCATTGGCGACTTGCGGAGCACAACGCCTCTCAAAATAAAGCACGCATATTAACACGTCAAAAGGAAACAGTAATGGAGCCATACTACACATTGATGGAACACACATGAATACGAATGGTGGCTGTCCAATTCACAATATATGCAGCATAATTACTGCGCAAGTATCTGGATATCTATTTTTCAAAGTTTCTCAACACATAATTGATTAGCGTCCTCACAGTTCCATCATATCTTGTTGAAATCCACCACAAATATATCAGCCTAGTTGTCCGATCGAAGGAGGAAAAGAAATCTAGTTGAAACAATCGACAACTCAAGAATTCAAGCAATGCTGACAAATCGCATTGCAAACTCAGAAGCATTTTGCTTAAATAACAAACTGCTCGAAGCTTTTGAATGGCGGTTGTGTTGATGGCGATGTACAAGAATGAATCAACTAGCATTCAAAATGCTTACCAAAAATGCCTCATTAAAGCATTGACTAAACACACCAGCAATCTGGAACGAATCAGGAAGAATATTACATCTGCCTCTCCAGATGATGAACTGCAAGTACTTTAACTCAGCAGAATAACCAGAATACATATTCGCTTCCTGGATGCTGAACTGACACTTCACCTTCGCAGACTACAGTCTCGGGATGATTATCTTCAAGCATGTGTACGGCGTGAATAAGGACGGCCGTTCAATTCCCAGTCGCGGTTATTTTGTAGAACTATGTATAGGCGAAGCTCATAGGTCGAGAGTTAAAATAAGCGCAGCTATAGAAGCAGGAGGTCGCGAAAAAATGAAATGTTATCAATTAAAGGAAAATCTTACTCTTTGAAGGAAGAGATGGACGATCGACGTGGGATCTATTGCGAGACAACAATTTACGATAAAAAGCGAGGTCCTTCAGACGCTTGCTCTCAGCTTCCTCAGCCTTGTCCTCAACTGTGGCGCCAGCTTCCTTATCCTTCTTCTTGGATGGAGTAGACGCCCCCGGCCGAACCATGCTTCTCACTCCACTGAACGTAAAATTGGCGGGGAAATTGCAATTAGTTCCTCAAGTCAAGTCAAGCACAATCAAAACGACAGGAACGGCTATTGCCGAACTTCCTTTTGGAAAATAAACGACAGGAACGACATCGTGCTTATCATACGCACACGCAAGATGGAAGGGCGATAGGATATGAAATTATTTCATGCATTTATAAAATGCTTTATTAAAGGATTGTTTGGTACTACATAAAAATAATGTATCTCGATAGCACAAAATTATGAGGTATAACAAGACGGATCCATCACCGAAATGAGAGTTTGGTTAGCTTATATCATTTAAATTCGCTAGTGTTTGCGATTTTTTTCATCACATGATGAAATTTTTCCATGCAATGGTCCATATGTGTTGCTAACCGTATGTGTGCCGACGGTGTGTGTGGAGCAAATATCTTCTCTTAACCCTTTCATCTTTCTTGTGTTGTATAATTAGGAGAAAAACACTTCACAAATTTCCAACCATTGGTTCTCATAAAATGGTGACTATAAATTATGGCCAAGTGAATATAATAATCATTATTTAGAGATGAAGACCTCCAGTTATAATTTTGGAAATCATGAAGATTGGTCCTCGTCTTGTAATTTTGAGGGACCATTGGATTTATCATAGAAAGACGATATCTATACAATGATGTACAAAAATTTAAGATCCAGGGTAGCATGCTTTGACACCATGTATTTATATGTTGGAAAATGAATGGAAAGTCTTTTAAAGGAGAATCACTCTTCTTAATGCTATGTGAATCAAGTGTGAATCTTCCAACAATTTCGTTGGTTAAGTTTGTCACTTAGTTGGTATATTATGATCTAGTATGGGCTTATGTGATAGTGGTACTTCATTGGTTGGATGCATTTGATTCTCCTCTTTGTATCATAGGTCTAATGAAACAACCACCAATAAAGAACGTAATTGAATGAGCAATGTAGACCATGTGTTTGAACTATCGCATATCCAAGCATTTAAAATCCATCTATACACGAGCTGACTCTGAAGGAGGTTAGAAATCTTCAATTGAATGATCACGAAAACAAAAGCCATTGATCTTACATTATTGTTGGATATGTTGCATCTAGATAAACCATTAATCGATTCAGTATTTGATTATTTTATTTTTTAAGTTTGTTGGGTTAAGTCTTCTATATCCTTAATAATTGTTCATTCTGCCTCAAGATGGCTAGTATGGGCATGGTCATGAATAGGAAAGTCACATCTACAAGTACCCTTGTTGTGATTTAAGGCATGATTTCAATAGAGTATGAAAGACATGTCCCAATTTTGTCATGAAGGGTATAATGACAAATAAAACTACTAGAAAAAAATGAAGAATGATAAATAATACTTCGGTGTCAATACATAACATGTGGTTCCACAATAGTTCCGACTTAATGAGCATGCAAGATAATGAACAAGGTATTCTAGAGAATAAAGAAACAAGCAAACACCATAACATGACAACAAAATGTCAAAAGTCATCTTATGGCAAAGCCTTTTTTAAAGATAATCGCAACATCTCTTTTAGTATGAATCTTCTAAAGGAAATGTTCCCAATGGCTAAGCAATCTTGGATGAAGTAATATCATTCCTTGATGTGTTTTTTATTTGCGTCTCATACTAGGTTATTTGTTAATACTATGGTATTATATTTATCATTGAAAAATGGAGGCACGCACTCATTTATATCCATGCTAAAATTCAATTAAGAAAACTATGATGCCTCCTTACATGCTTCACTACTTGCAATATATGCTTCCTCTATGCTGGACAAAAACCACATCTTTGATATACAATATATTGTCTAAAAAGAAGTATACTTAGAACGTATGTGGCACAAATGGATGAATATGTGTATGTGTATGTGTATGTGTATGTGTATGTGTATGTGTATGTGTATGTGTATGTGTATGTGTATGTGTATGTGTATGTGTATGTGTATGTGTATGTGTATGTGTATGTGTATGTGTATGTGTATGTGTATGTGTATGTGTATGTGTATGTGTATGTGTATGTGTATGTGTATGTGTATGTGTATGTGTATGTGTATGTGTATGTGTATGTGTATGTGTATGTGTATGTGTATGTGTATGTGTATGTGTATGTGTATGTGTATGTGTATGTGTATGTGTATGTGTATGTGTATGTGTATGTGTATGTGTATGTGTATGTGTATGTGTATGTGTATGTGTATGTGTATGTGTATATGTGTATGTGTATGTGTATGTGTATATGTGTATGTGTATGTGTATGTGTATGTGTATGTGTATGTGTATGTGTATGTGTATGTGTATGTGTATGTGTATGTGTATGTGTATGTGTATGTGTATGTGTATGTGTATGTGTATGTGTATGTGTATGTGTATGTGTATGTGTATGTGTATGTGTATGTGTATGTGTATGTGTATGTGTATGTGTATGTGTATGTGTATGTGTATGTGTATGTGATGTGTATGTGTATGTGTATGTGTATGTGTATGTGTATGTGTATGTGTATGTGTATGTGTATGTGTATGTGTATGTGTATGTGTATGTGTATGTGTATGTGTATGTGTATGTGTATGTGTATGTGTATGTGTATGTGTATGTGTATGTGTATCTGTATGTGTATGTGTATGTGCATGTGTATGTGCATGTGTATGTGTATGTGTATGTGTATGAGTACGTGTATGCGTATGCATGTGTATATGTGTATGCATGTGTATATGTGTATGCATGTGTATATGTGTATGCATATGCACATGCCTATGCACATGCGCATGCCTATGCATATGCATATGTGTATGCGCATGCATATGCGCATACCTATGGATATGCATTTGTGTATGCGCATGCATATGTGTATGCGTTTGTGCATGCATGTGTATGCGTATTTGTATGCATATGCGCATGCGTATGCACATGCATATGCGCATGCGTATGCACATGCATATGCGCATGCGTATGCACATGCATATGCGCATGCGTATGCACATGCATATGCGCATGCATATGTGTATGCACATGCATATGTGTATGTGCATGCAAATGCATATTCGTATGCGTATGCGTATGCGTATGCGTATGCGCATGCGCATGCGTATGCGTATGCGGATGCGCATGCGCATGCGGATGCGGATGCGGATGCGCATGCGGATGCGGATGCGTATGCGCATGCGGATGCGGATGCGCATGCGCATGCGTATGCGCATGCGTATGCGCATGCGTATGCGCATGCGTATGCGCATGCGTATGCGCATGCGTATGCGCATGCGTATGCGCATGCGTATGCGTATGCGCATGCGCATGCGTATGCGTATGCGCATGCGTATGCGTATGCGTATGCGTATGCGTATGCGTATGCGTATGCGTATGCGTATGCGCATGCGCATGCATATGTATGGGTATGCATATGCATATGGGTATGTGTATGCATATGTGTATGTGCCTGTGCATGTGCATGTGCCTGTGCATGTGCATGTGCATGTGCATGTGCATGTGCATGTGCATGTGCATGTGCATGTGCATGTGCATGTGCATGTGCATGTGCATGTGCATGTGCATGTGCATGTGCATGTGCATGTGCATGTGCATGTGCATGTGCATGTGCATGTGCATGTGCATGTGCATGTGCATGTGTATGTGTATGTGTATGTGTATGTCTGCATATGCATATGGGTATGCATATGCGTATGTGTATGCATATGTATATGTGTATGTGTATGCGTATGCTATGTGTATGCGTATGCATATGTGTATGTATATGCGTACGTGTATGCATATGTATATATGTATGTGTATGCGTATGCATATGCGTATGCGTATGCGTATGCGTATGCGTATGCGTATGCGTATGCGTATGCGTATGCGTATGCGTATGCGTATGCGTATGCGTATGCCTATGCGTATGCGTATGCGTATGCGTATGCGTATGCGTATGCGTATGCGTATGCGTATGCGTATGCGTATGCGTATGCGTATGCGTATGCGTATGCGTATGCGTATGCGTATGCATATGCATATGCGTATGCATATGCGTATGCGTATGCGTATGCGTATGCGTATGCATATGCATATGCATATGTGTATGTGTATGCGTAGGCATAGGCGTATGCATATGCGTATGCGTAGGCATAGGCATATGCGTAGGCATAGGCATATGCGTAGGCGTATGCGTAGGCGTATGTGTATGCGTATGCGTATGTGTATGCGTATGTGTATGTGTATGCATAGGCATATGCGTATGCGTATGCGTATGGGTATGTTTATGTGCATGTGTAACTATATCTATACATGAATATGTATCTATACATGAATATGTATATGTATATGTATATGTATATGTATATGTATATGTATATGTATATGTATATGTATATGTATATGTATATGTACATGTACATGTACATGTACATGTATATGTATATGTATATGTACATGTACATGTACATGTACATGTACATGTACATGTACATGTACATGTACATATGTATATGTATATGTATATGTATATGTATATGTATATGTATATGTATATGTATATGTATATGTATATGTATATGTATATGTATATGTATATGTATATGTATATGTATATGTATATGTATATGTATATGTATATGTATATGTATATGTATATGTATATGTATATGTATATGTATATGTATATTGTAAGGAATTGAACTCACAACCTCTTGGTTAGGAATCTGACGGGCTAACCACTTGCCCCAAAAGCCATGGTTGAGGATTACTTCCTTATCCTCTCTCCTAGGGTGTAGTTCAACCATCTCCTATTTTTCAAGGGTGTGGTTCAACCATCTCCTTCCTATCAATTTATTACATTCTTCCCCCCTTAACCAATCATTGTCCTCAATGATCTACTTTTGTATCCCTCTAGCCTCAGTGATCAGCCCCTTGAACTCCTTAGGTGTCCTTGAATTGATGTCCTCAACCTCACACAGTTTCTTGAACCTTGTTTGCAACCTTGGTCTATTGAATCCTTGCTCTCTTCGCAACCTTGGTGTCTTGAGCCCTTGTTCTCAACCTTAGTCTTGAACTTTGTTCTCACCTATGTTTGGTATCTTGAACCCTCAATCAAGTGCCACCCATGGTTTCCCAAGGGCTTTACACTTTCTAGCCATTTGAATAGATTTGGAAAGTTCATTGGGAGAGCTTTCCAACGATATCTTATATGCCTCAATCCGACCTACGGATTGAGAGATACACCTCAATCTTTGTTAGGCTAACTTGTGAAAGCGACGTGCGTAACTTTTGTACCCTTTCATATAGAGGATGCCCAAGCGCCTTTTTTAGAGGCCATTAGCTCAATCCACCTTTCCCAAGCCTACTTCTTAGGCTCTGATACCAATTTAAGGAATTGAACTCACAACCTCTTGGTTAGGAATCTGACGGGATAACCACTTGCCCCAAAAGCCATGGTTGAGGATTACTTCCTAATCCTCTCTCTTAGGGTGTAGTTCAACCATCTCCTATCTATCAAGGGTGTAGTTCAACCATCTCCTTCCTATCAATTTATTACATATATGTATATGTATATGTATATGTATATGTATATGTATATGTATATGTATATGTATATGTATATGTATATGTATATGTATATGTATATGTATATGTATATGTATATGTATATGTATATGTACATGTATACATATGTACATGTATATGTACATGTATATGTATATGTATATGTATATGTATATGTATATGTATATGTATATGTACATGTATATGTATATGTATATGTATATGTATATGTATATGTATATGTATATGTATATGTATATGTATATGTACATGTATATGTATATGTATATGTATATGTATATGTATATGTATATGTATATGTATATGTATATGTATATGTATACGTGTATGTATACGTATATGTATATGTATATGTATATGTTTTTGTATATGTGTATGTACATGTATATGTATATGTCTATGTATATGTGTATGTATACGTATATGTATATGTATATGTATATGTATTTGTATATGTATATGTATATGTATATGTATATGTATATGTATATGTATATGTATATGTATATGTATATGTATATGTATATGTATATGTATATGTATATGTATATGTATATGTATATGTATATGTATATGTATATGTATATGTATATGTATATGTATATGTATATGTATATGTATATGTATATGTATATGTATATGTAAATTGTTGTTCTAGGCTAGGATAAGCTCCACACTAAGAAGTTCCTTAATTGTCAATCCGCGGAAGAGATAGGAGTGATATGAAGATCGTGAATGCATGAAGTGGCGAAGGTGAAAGTGAGAAGCATGAGAATGCACACAAACATACAAACACACACATGGTAGAGACAAGAGAGAAGCAATGGAAGGTCATGAACAAGCTCTATTACTCCAAAACACTATTACAAGTTCAAAAATAGCTCTAATCTCTAACTTGCAAACACAAGCTCACACTAGCTAACCTCAAAATTGAGCTCTCTAGCTCTTTTCATAGATTCTACACTAGTTTTGAGGGGTTTCATACCTAGTGTCCGGCATAGTTAAAGAACATCTTCTCAGGGTCATTTGGAGGTCCAAATGAAGTCTAAAAATTGCCTAAATTGATATGCTCATTCTACCTAGGCTCCTCAAGCTCGAGGACTCTTTGGCTTGCACAAAATGGAGCCACTAAATACAAAGTTGTGTGTTTTATGGTACATATGTTACAAGAGTGATAATAATCATTGTTTGAAGTTTGAAAGGAATATCATGAAGTATAGTTCTTGAAAAAAAATGAAGTGTCTGGCCCTCACAACTCACTGCATTTCCATCGTACATGCTTCCTCTACATCGATGCCTCTAGCTACTGTCGGATGTACTGCCAACACCCCCTCCCTCTCATGTATGTCATCCCTGATAGATCCTTGTGATAGGGTCTATATAATGTAGGTCTGCAAGAGATCTTGGGCTACGGTGTTCTTTGGTATGTGTATACCTCTTGCGAGATCAGCTTCTAATTTATCCCAGTTGATATTCTGAGGTTCTTCTGGTGGTGGGAGCCCATAGTGTGTAGAATACATAAGTTGTTCACAAGCGAACAGCTGTAGCATATATGTCAAGCGGCTAATGAAGACTTTGAAGTGGTATTCCCAAAATCTAATCGTAAAAATTTCTTCAAAAGTCATTTTGTAGCAAGCAGGAAAATATTTGATCCGATAGTGCTAAGCATAACACACCCGTATGGATGTCGTTGTGCTCATATTGTATGCAAGGTCTCCATTGCCATGTTCAAAACCTGGGGTGTTGACATGTGGTGTGTTTACTTTGCGAAAGATTTTAAACACTATTTACATCATGCCAAATACTTTAATGGTCATCTTCGTAGCTACATCAGTCATGCGATGAAGTCGGGGGAACTAATGGCGTATGTCACCATCATGTATCCTACTATCAGAGGGTCGCGAGGTGGTGTGAAGTAAGGATAATTCAATCAATTATGGCACTGCTTATTGTTCTGAACCTTAATACTGAATGCAATCCATGAGCGACATCGTGGCATTAGACTGTAGCACAGATTGTACTTTAAATGTAGTGGGGCCTTGGTCCATGTATGCATCATTTCTGGATATTCTTGCAATAGCTCCGTTGGGCTGAAATATTTTACCTTTTTCAGCTTCGAGGGTAAGTTGTCTGGTTCGAACTGAGTGGCATGCGTAGGCTTCTTTCCGATTTCTTTTTCAATCTCCAACTGGTATTCTGCCATATATATAAAATAAGGTTTGTATTGAAGCTAATTGATGCATATGTACCTACCTAGTGCCAGTTGAGCAAAATAAGGTGATTGCGGTATGGGTTCTTCTATGAGGGCCATCACATGGAGTTGTGCCTCTACTCGTGCTGAGTGGGTATAACCAATCTCTTCAACTGATTTGAGCCATGCAAAGGTGGGAAGTTGGAATGTGTCCTACCCTTCTGCCATGACACGTCCGCCTGGGGCCAGTTGGGGTTCATATTCCTCTTCATAAGTTGCCTCTCCTAGGATTGAGATTGTCTCTTCTTTTGTGGGGATTTCCGGTGGGGAGTTAGGTCTCAAAGGCTCTGACTGAGCTGCAATTTGAGCTTGGAGGTCGAGTACACTCGCCCGTAATGTAGTGAGTTCCTCCATGATTTCTGACGGTGTAACCTCTTGGACACTTTGTGGTTGTGCAGGTTCTCGTAATCATAAAGTAGTGTGTTCACTTTGTAAGTGCTGATATTCTTCATTAATCCACTCATAATCTCCGAGTGGACACACATGATCCTCCAAGAGTAACTTCATGGTCTCCGAGGGATTGATTTAAACCTGCTTGGACTGAGTGGTTTGTCGGGTCTATCCATAGCTGCTTTGAAGTTTTCTCGATTCTGTTCTTGTAATATTTGGTTCTCTTCTTTTGTTGCGATGAGGGATCTTCTTAAGAGCCCCATGTTTTTGGTTAGCATTGCATTATGTACAATCTGGGCTTGTAGTTGTTCTTCTATTTCAATCATAGCTTCCTTAGTCTTCTGCTCCAATTCCAACTCCATCAAGCGATAGACATCATGGAGTTCTTGGTGACGTGCATTAAGAGAAGCATTCTCAATGGTCAACGAGTTTAATTGGGCCTGCAGTTGTGTGGTGGTTTGTTCTAAGGCATGATAGTTGCTTCCAAGGGAGACAAATTCATTCCTGACTTGATTCATACATGCAAACATTTGACTAAATGTAGTGTCTATTATGGGTGATAATAACAATGATGTGGTGTGTGAAGAGGATGTTGTTGTGGTGGTAGATGTAGGGGAAAGGGAAAATGGGGTCGGGGTAGTGAATGCTATGGTGACAGTAGAAAACTATGATGTGCTGATAGGATGTGGTGACACTGTAGGTGTGAGCAGTGGTGCGGTGGGTGGTGAAATATCCATGTCATTGGATGTGGTGTCTAGTGAACTAATCGTGAAAAGTGTTGTGACTACAAGTGCATGAAAGGGTGTGAACAAGGGATTTACAAATGTGGAGGAATATGTGGCCTATTGAGTTTCATGGATTAGATGGTGTAGAGGAGAATGTAGAGGGGATGTAGTCAGACTAGGAGGGGATGCTAGTGAAAAGGTCATTGGAGGGGGAAATTGGAAAATATATCATGAAGGAAGGGGAAAGTTGGGAAGATGAGGGGTGAGGAGTAGATTAATTGAAATGGGGGGCATTAGGGTGGATGTACTAGGTGTAAAGGTTTCTGGTGGAGTGTGGGGCACTGGAGATGCTATGGCTTTCGATGCAGCACTTACTATGAATTGGGATATTGGAGGGGAGTTGGGGTGTACAGGGGAAGTTGGATGTACAAGAGAAGGAAGAGTTTTGGTTGATGTGGAAGTAATTTTGATGGCAGTTGCAAGTAGGGATGTTGCAGATTGTGGCGGGGAGACGATGATTATTGTATCTCTTGCTGTAGGTGATTCAAGTGGGGGTTCAGGGATTAATCATGCTTCTTCTGGATGAAGGGAGGACTCTACATTGGTTGGGACTCCAATGTATTGTCTGGGTCATGACATTAAGCATATACGTCGAGAATCAAATTGCGATAGTGGCTTCCTCTTTAAGAAATGGGGCTCTTCAATCGTGCCATTGGCTTTGCTAATTTATTGAAACATTTGATGAAAGAGTCTTCAAATCCTTTGCTAGCTAGCTCTTGTTGTAATATTTCTTGACTTTTCTCTTCTGATAACCGTCAGTGCGCCCACATGTCTTGTATATTACGATGGAGTTTTTGCATAGACAATGTGTATGCGATGGCTTCAAATGTGTCTTCTTCATAGGTGCTAGTATCATCTTGGGCTTCGGTTTGCTGCTCTTGCTCTTCATGCTGGTCATCATCCTGTGAATCTTGACTATTTTGGCTAGCTCTTCATCACCGTCTTCATCGTCTGTTATGGTTTGGTCTTCCTCATCGGAATTGGACACTAACTATTCTTGTTGCTAATCAGGTGGAGTAGTGGGGTAACTTGGCCTTTCATATTCTAGCAAAAGAACTATCCTTCTGAGAACTAAAATTCGCTCGAGAATGTGTCTTGCATTTCAAAGTCAAAGGTAGTATTAATGGGTTCAGTCTCAAGGTTAGGAATCGGAAAAGTGAATGCATCCGCACTGACAGTGGTAAGGGGTTCTCGGACTTCTGAGGTGGTGTGTTGAGTGGCGGCTTCAGAGGTGAGCACATCATTGGTGGTGCCTTAAGTTATTGTGGGTCCTGACAACCAAACGCATATCGGGGGTACAGGTGCGGGTGGCTCTGTGGGAGACTGTTGAGGGGATGGTTGCGGTGAAGGTGATTCAAGGATCTGTAAACATGGAATTGAGCCTCGCATATGCTTTCTTGCTCATGCCTTGCTTGATTTGTGGGTTTTTTTTTTGGAGGTTCCCTTAAACCACTTCAACTCATCACTACTCATAGCTCTCTCGATTGGTATGTTGTAGGCCAGACACATGTATACTATTCTTGCAAGGGCACAAAAACTATGGATGACATGCTTTCGGGTCCATCTTTGTTGCACTAAGTATAATTGATCTTGAATCCAACTAGCAAGATCTATTGTCTGAGGTCCTATGTTTGCTAAATACAACCCAAACCAAATGCGCTTTTGTGGTATTGTGAAACGGTCTTGAGCAGGGAAAGCAAAAATTGCATACAAATACGTAAGGGTTTTCATAATTCCAGTGTAATGGTAGAGATATCAACCTATTTCAAAACATCACCCCTTTTCATAGGCTCTGGGATGAGCCTTTTTCTCTCTCCATTGGAGTGTGTGATGAATCTTAAGTGCAGCACGGATGAGATCGTTCGAGAGATAGAATTTCTTATAAGGGATCATTAACAAGCAAGGGAAAAATGAAAGTTCCTGGCAATTCCTTTCTTTTGGGGGGTTCAAGAGTTGTCACCAAATAGAAGCATCGATAAAAATCAGGTTTTGGCAAGGGTGCACTAAAGTACTTCGTGAATCCGGCCCTAGCCCAAATAGGTCATAATTCCTCAGAGTTCTGAAGGTCTTCAAACTCACGTGAGAAAAAATAATATCTACCCCTCATGTTACCACTAAAAGAAAGCACCAAATCATAGATGTAGTTCATGTCTGCTAGAGGTCCCTTGAGTCCTTGGAACCAATGGGAATGGTTGTGTACCTTTTCACTTCTGCCAAGGGGAGGATCTTCGATGGGCATTGGTCCCATGAAACCTTGAAAGTTTGGTGGTTGCGATATAGGGTAAGACTCAACTAATAAATTACCAAAATTGACTGCTCGAATATTGGTGATAGCCTCTGAGGTTCCTTCCATTTGTATTGTGATTGACTGTGAGTGAGTAAGATTTGCTACAAAAGGATAACACATTAGTATGGAAATTAATTATGATCCCAATAAAGTGAGACCGCAATCCCTTCCCATAATCGATGTGTAACCCGTGTAGCCTTGTGTTGTGAGGTGGTTTATGTAATGATTTCTCAAAAACGAATGCAGGTCACTAGACAACCTACATGCTTTAGATAGTGCATACATTGCTTTGATGAGATTTTATTACAAGTGATAGTGGGTTTGCATGGATGGGTTTGTACAAGGTTTAGTGATTGGTGAATTATTACAAGGGTAAGGCTTAGACAGGGGAGGTGTTATGTTGTACAAAGGACGATGTAAAGGCTTCTGGACGCACTTCGGCATCCATATTTTAAGAGTTGGTGGGTGGGTTGGGTTCTTCTTCTTAGGTACAAAAGGTGAATAAGGAAGTGGTGGTGTCGATGGGTGAAGTGGTTTCGAAGGGTTGTATATTACATGGCTTTGGTGCTGGGCTAAAAGACAACTCTTGGGTACCCATATCTGTGTGGGTGTGAGTCGATTTGTTAAGTACTTCTTGGCAATCCAAATCTATCGGATTCTCATCGATAGAGAAGAAGGTCGAGGAGAGGTGGGACATTGACTCTGATTTTGCCTTGACTTCATCTTGTCATAGCCTATGTTGTTGGAAATTGATGGTGCTTTCTGACCTTTTGGCACCCATACTTGCTTTATATTGGTTGCCTTGTCATGCTGATACTGCTTCCACTTTTATGTCATCTAGTATGGTCATCGATTTGGATTCTTAAGTTGTGGTTGACTTCTCTATGGTTGTGGTTGAGAGGTCTGGTTGACACTCTACTTTGGAAAAGAAGGGAGGTCCAACACTTGTGCGACCTGCCCATTAGGAAGTGAGGCATTCTGTACAACAAATCTAGGTAGGTCCGCAGGAAGTGTGGAGGATGGGCTTGGAGAGGCAATAGTTCCCATTTTGGTTGCTAATGTTACCCACCTGACTGCTGACGTAGTCCCCTTCTTGTTCAAAGGAAGACAAGGGGAAGATCTCTTGACGTCCTCCTAAGTGGAAACTATCCATCGCCAAGCCCACATGGGTTGACAATGGATCAATCTGACTTATCTGACTAATCTATCCAAAAATCTTCAGGTCCTCCTTCACATTCATTCTATCTGGTCTAGGGTTACATTCCTTGGGGGGGGGGGGGGGTATTATTAGGGAAGTCAAGCCATATCACTTGTTGTTGGTGTAAGGTTCTGATATGTGGCCGGAGCATTTCCTAAGATTTACTTCCACCAAGTGATCATATAACCAATCTTCGCCAAGGATTAACGGTTCTATCATGTCGTCATCATGGCACACTAGGAGTTTCACAGTCATGGTCACTTCGTGTATGAGGATAGGAAGGTCCACCTCACCCATGCAAGGGGTTTCCATGCCTCTTAGCCCTATGAGGTATGCCTCAATTGGACGCATTTCTAGTCTCGAGTTGTCCTTACAGTGAGACCACCTAATCGCACTAGTCACATCACCTAAATCAATTAAAGCCCTCAACTCATGGCAGGTGTTGCCTTGTTCTAGCATGACTATAATGAATGGTCTCCTATCCACTATGCTAGGATAAGCAACTAACTTTGTTTGGCACATGGCCATGGGATATCTCAGTGTTTCTTCGCGGTGGTTATAATATTCTCTCCCTAGTCCTTGTCTTCTTAGTTTCATGCGTCTAATGTGTTCTAGAGCTTCTGCATGAGCTTCCTTGTGTATTCTCTTTTCTTCCTCCACGCTTCTTTGCCATGGTGAGTCGTCTAAGCATATTCTCCGTAAGAGGTTCTTGATAAAGCTTGAATCTACAACCACTAATGTAATTAAGCATTCTCTCCTTCTAATCTGGTTAATTGTACTGCTCCACTTGTCAAGAGTTTGTTGATAATCATAGGTCCACAACCATGTTTCTCTAGCTTTGTTACATGATATTTTAGTATATACACTAAGACTAAGTCACCTTCTTTTAAGCCTTTATTTTTAACGTGTGCATCGAAATAAGCTTTCTGTCGCTTCTTGGTTGCATATATGTCTGCTATTGCTTTCAGTCTAGTTTCTCCTAATTATTGCAAGTCCATTATCCTTGATGATAATTCATGGCCAGTCCATTGATGCTCTTGTGAAAACTTAAGGGTGGGTATCAAATAATTCAAAGGGAGCACTTCATTTTGACCAAAAACCATCTGAAAGGGAGTTGCATTGAGTACGGTCTTGTAGGCCACTTGATATGCCCAAACAGCGCGATGTAACTGTTTGTCCCAATCTGAATGTTTGTTGTTCACGAGTTTCATCAATACATTACAAAGGATGTTATTAGTGCTTTCTACCTGACCACTAGCCCGATGATGATATGGTGTGGATTTCTTGTGAATCACCATAAAACCTTGTAGCAAATATTCAATGACTTGGTTTAGAAAATGGGCTCCTCTATCACTCACTAGTTCTATAGGCAATCCATATCTTGTAAAGACATTTTCAAATAAGAATTTTGCAGTCATGTGTGCATCATTATTTTTGGTAGCCTTAGCCTCTACCCATTTGGTAAGATAATTTGTCGCTACTATGATGTATTTAGCATGCGTACCTTTAGTAGGGGGTTAATGGGTCCTACAAAGTCTGTACCCCACTTACAGAATGCACATCCTCCCATCATGGGTTTCAGTGGCATTTCATCTCTATGAGTAGGAAACTAAGTTCTTTGGCACACATCACATCTCTTAACATAGGTACGTGCATCCATGTGAAGAGTGGGCCACCATAATCCTGCAGGGCCAAAATGACCTCCTGCAACACCTTGGTGTGCAGTCTCTAATATGCTCAGATAATCATTCTCATGAACACACTATCTTAGGTATCCATCTCTCCCTCGTATGTATAGGTTATTGCTAATAAGTGTGCAGTCCTCAGCCTCCTACTCTAGACTTCGTTGTCTTGCTAAATTCATTCCTTGAGGGAATGTTTTCATCCTCAAGTATGTCACCATTGGTTCACTCCATTCTATTGTGAAAGACACATGATACAACATGGCATGTTCCACAGGTGTTCTTTCATAACAGATAAGACATTCTTTACATAGCCTATAGATATCTGCTTCCATAAAAAGGCCAATACACTCCTAGTCTGTGCAGAGTCTGCAAAGTATGATGTTTTGAATGATGTTGCTTTAGTGCACCTACATGTGCTAATTGTAACCAATTCTTGTGTTCTGATTCGTCTATGTACAAGCAAGAATTTTTTGATTTCCTTGTTTATATATGCTTCTTGCTAGTATCTGGTATCTTTGTGACTTGGTGATTTCTCCTTCTCTTACCCTAATCCTAGGATTCTTGGGTCCAAATGTGAGAATAGGGACAATAGACTTGGACCATTCCGGTACTATCTCAATATTAAATGAGTAGGCATTTGGTAGTTCATCCACAATCCCTTGGGGGACTTCTACTGTAGGGAGTCGTGAAAGATGATCGGCTCTAAGGTGGGTCTTTCCCTTTCTGACTACTACTTCAAATTCATATTCCATTAATAACAAAAACCAATGTATCAATCGTCCAGTGTTACAAGGCTTATTGACTAAGTACAACAACGCCTGATGATCCGTAAGAACTTGAAATTATTTTCTAATAAGTAATGCCTGAATTTCTTTACTGCATATATCATTCCTAATCCTTCGTGCTCTGTCATGGTGTAATTCCTT